>MU159446.1:111739-156321 GCA_015888305.1 Antheraea pernyi | reverse complement strand
AGTGCCTCTAGACATAATTTGCAATCTTTAAAAGACAGAAGAATTTATCTGGACGCAATTTTCTTATATAAAATAATTAATAACTATATTGACTCATCCCCGCTTCTAGAACAAATCTTTTTTAAAACACCACGACCTAGTACTCGAAGTAAGGATACCTTTCATATCTCCTTTTGTCGAACAAATTATTTTAGGAATTCATTTTTTCAACGATCTTGTAATCACTACAATAAATATCTTAACAGTGTTGACATATTTTGTAATAACTTATTATCTTATAAAAGGAAAGTGGCTGATGTGCTGTATAAGACTGGTATATGAAGTATAAATTCATGTATTTTTATTCTTTACTTCTTTATTACTTTTTTGTGTATGTTAAAAGAAAGAAAGTTACATTCGCAGATGATAATCTATCTGATTAATTTAAACCACGCATAAGTAAATACATATCAAATTAATGCTATGATGTCTTAAAAATAGTTTAAAAATATGTTTTCAAATAATGGTACTTTAGGCCTTTTAGTTTATATTATAATTATAACATTTTTATGTATGGCTGTTTGTTACATTAATAAATAAATAAACCGATAATTTGTCAATGTCGAATGACCGATGAAAAATCGTGACGCATCTTGGTCGTATACGATTTTGTATATCTTTTTGACAATATAGGATGCATGGAACCTCTTCATATTGTATTATTTTCACTTGAACTACGTTTCAATAGATCATAGAAGGACATTCTAAAGTAGTTAATGCACCATGTTGGTTATTCCTTAATAATTCAGTGACTATGGTCAAATAAATCCCGAAAAGAACTTACTCTGAAGATTTCTTGCAATCGTAATGTTTTATATGCTAATTGATAAACATTTTGTAATTATCTCCAGATACTTCTTGTGATCACAATTTCGTCAGAATTTTTTTTATATCAGGAAGCAAGCACTCAGGCGGGTCACCTGATTTTCAGTGATCACCGTTGTCCATAGACAGTAGCCACAACAGGGTAGTCGCAAGACCGTTGCCAGCCTGTATTTGGGTGGAAGGAGCGAATGGAGTAGGGGTGGGAGAAAAGAGGGAAGGGGAGGTGGGCCTCCGGCACTCTCACTAACCGAACGAAACGCAACAATGCAAGCACTGTTACTTCACGTCGGTTTTCTGTGAGAGAGTGGAACTACCCCAGGCGAGCCGACTCATTCATGCTGAAACCAGTAATAGCTTCAGCGTGGCTCTACCACCTAACAAATGATAATATGCTGAAAATTCGGCTGTTAAAATTCACGTATATACGGTACTTGGCGACATATACTTCTAGTTGAGGGTGGTAGCTAGCTAGGCGGGTTTTAGTTTAAGCCCTTGTGTGAATGAAGACGGCAACACGAGACAAAAATTAAGTATCGCACAAAGCATTCTTACTAATTTTTTTTTTATTTTTTTTCGAAATTACTATGCTATTGACCTAGCAAGGTCTTAACAGCTTCACTAATATTATAAACGCGAAAGTAAGTTTGTTTGTTCGTTTTTACGTTTTAAGTGCTAAACCGATCATCATGGAATTTTGCATAAACAATGTCAGAGGTATAGGGTACATATGGTACTTTTCATCCAAAAAAAAATTTACTGTACCCGAAGAATAAGTTAAACCTACATTAACGCAAGCGAAGCCGCGAGCAAAAGTTAGTAATAGATACACTTTCTTTAATGAGCGTGACACAAGCATGGACATAATACTTGTGTAAATGAAGACGGCAACACGAGACAAAAATTAAGTATCGCACAAAGTATTCTTACTAATTTGTTTTTTTTTTCGAACTTACTATGCTATTGACCTAGCAAGGTCGTAACAGCATCACTAATATTATAAACGCGAACGTAAGTTTGTTTGTTCGTTTTCACCTTTTAAGTGCTAAACCGATCATCATGGAATTTTCCATAAACGTTGTCAGAGGTATAGGGTACATATGGTACCTTTTATGGTAAAAATTTAAGAATAAGTTAAACCTACATTAACGCAAGCGAAGCCGCGAGCAAAAGTTAGTAATAGATACACTATCTTTAATGAGCGTGACACAAGCATGGACATAATATAGTTTAGTATAATAAGTCCATAGACTCAAGTAGGACACACGCTAATCGACAGTACTTAATTAATTTAAGAAATCAAAAGAGAACAGTTATTTCATAGTTTTGAGTTTTTACTTCTGTTTGGCAGTCCTTATGATTACTTCGACTTTTTTTTTCTTTAAAAGCATTTAGTAAGGCCAGCCATTTTGTATAATGTTCTTTAATATTAGGTCTTTACCTATGAAATTGCCGTTTTTTTATGAGAAAAATTAATCGAATTTCTTTCATGTATTTTTTATTTGTATTAATCGAAGTATACTTGAGTGATTGCATGATTGCATGGGTGATTATAATCATCAATCATAACTCCTTGGCGGGAAAAAAATTCAATACCCGAGAGGCAGTACAAAATGCCTTTGAAGAATTTGTTGCCTCCCGTCCAGCTGATTTCTTTAAGAAGGGCATCAATAAACTGCCACTGCGTTGACAAAGATGCATTGATTGCATGGGTGATTATAATCACCCAAGTATACTTCGATTAATACAAATAAAAAATACATGAAAGAAATTCGTTTAAATTTTTTCATACAAAACGGCAATTTCATAGCTACCTATTATTTCCTTCATTGCTCATTTCTTGAAATATTGCGTTTAAAACAATAATATTTATATTATGTATTACTTAATCTTTTAATTATCGGGTAGAAAATAGTTATAATCTGGTAAAATTTGGTAGATTTTGCTACTGTTTTGTAGATCCTCTAGACAAAATCTGGTCACACTGCTTGATTAATTTGAATTTTACTGTATATTTATTTTTGTTTACACGTGTTCCTGGATAAATACCTATCAGAAATATATTGCGTTTTTGTTTGCGATAATATTTTTTTTTTATATTGTCAGTTACATTACCTATACAATTATCCTTACAATTTATCGTTCGAAAACAATGGCATGTGTACAGTGTAAAAGGGAATCTAAATACAAGTGTCCTATATGTAAATTCTTAGCCAAACAAAAATTATTTTGATTTGAAATGGCCAGTACTGCAGAACGGCAATTTCATAGGTAAAGGACCTATTATTTCCTTCATTGCTCTTTTCTTGAAATATTGCGTTTAAAACAAAAATATCTATATTATGTATTACTTAAAAAGTTTATTCTCTTTTAATTATCGGGTAGAAAATAGTTATAATCTAGTAAAATTTGGTAGATTTTTGCCGCTCTTTAGTAGATCCTCTCTAGACAAAATCTGGTCACACTGCTTGATTAATTTGAATTTGACTGCGTTTACCATAGATAAGTTACTATATACTGAGTGTTTACATAGGTATATGCGGCAACTATTTTTGTTTACACGTGTTCCTGGATAAATACCTATCAGAAATATATTGTGTTTTTGTTTGCGATTTTTTTTTATATTGTCAGTTAGATTACCTATATAATTATCCTTACAATTTATCGTTCGAAAACAATGGCATGTGTACAGTGTAAAAGGGAATCTAAATACAAGTGTCCTATATGTAGAAGACCTTAGTGAGTATATATTTAGTAACATACCATTATATGTATGTAAGGAAACATTAGAATATAACCCACAACATTGAGAACGGAGAGATGCAATAATAATTAAATGAAAAACAAAACATCTTGTTAGTTCATGTGACAACAATTGAAAAGGATTCGTTTGTGAGTAATGCATATTTTAATTAATTTAATGTACTTCTAATGCATTTTATATAAAATAAATAGCTTTCTGCACTTCTCCTCCATATAAACTTTAACTATGCCAAATTTTATGTTCATCCATTCGTGCAATTCCGTTAAAAAGGGATACAAAGTTTAGGTTTCACGTATTAAAGATACCTCCACAGTACATGTGTGAGTTAATGTTAGTCCTAAATATTTTATAAATGCATATACATATAATTATCACAATATGTAGGGATGTGGACTTTTTTCTTTTTATTTATCAAATATAATAAAAGTATATATGAATGTTTTATATATATATATATCAATATTCTTTTCAGCTGCTCAGTAGTTTGTTACAAAGAACATAAAGAAAATCCTTGTTCTGTGCCAGAGTCACCAAAAGATATTGTTGAAACAAAAACTTGTGAAATTGAATATGATTATCCCACAGAAGACACTGTCTCATTAGATAAATTAAAGTTATTAAGTAAGTACCCAAACATAATTTCTGTTATTCCTGTAAGATATGAGGAAATTAAATTTTTATTAATTTTTTACACTTAACAAAAGTACCCAATTTTCTTGCAATATATTTTGCTATCTAAATAAGAATGTGAGTTTTTTATGCTTTAGCACTTTAACTCAACCAATCACTATGAAATTTTGCATACATGTCAGAAGTACAGAAAAGTATATTGATAAGTTTATCCTTGTGAAAACAGTTTACTGATTTATGGAAACTATTTTATCAAGATTTAAATGTGGACTGCCTTTAATGCATCCAAAATAATTTTCTTATTTAGGCTTACTACACTACTAACTCACTTACTGAACCACATTTAAGTGAACTTTGTTAATTTATCATTGTCTATATATAGGAAGAGTACTTATTCCATACAATAATCCAAAAATTCAGTTTTTCTGAAGATCAACCTATACAAACAATAGATATCTGAGTGTTATTTATGTGTGTAGATTATTACATGATAAACTTATTTTTTCAGAAGATTCTAAACAAGTAAGGCAATGTTTAGAAAATCCACATGTGAGGACAATATTAAATCTTTTAGACAAAACTCCACATCCAGATGATTTGATACAAGAATATATGCAAGAACCCATATTTACAGAATTTGTTGATGCATGCCTCAAAATAGTGCAACCACAAGAATAGTCTAATTAAGAAGTGTGTCGTTTAGAATCAAAAGTGGTCAACTCCACTTTGCAATTTTTATGGGTATAGCCAATTTTCTATTTTGAGCTTATTGCAGAGACTATGAAACATCTCTATCATCATATCTGTAGAGTTTTAATACAATAATGTATGTTATAGTACAATAGTTTAAAGTTATGAGACTTAGAAAATTGCAAAGTGGAGTTAACCACTTTTGATTCTAAACGACACAAGTTGTGTTTTGGAAAAATTCAATGAGTTGGTTTGTGTATACAATTGGAATTTATTTTTAATGTTTTAATAAGTGCATATTCTGCCATTGCATTTTATGAGAACCACATAAAATAAAATAAATTATTCAAAAATCATCTTTTATTTATCATTTCATTTCTTGCCAATTTTATATTTTACATATCTGAGAGAGCAGCTTTCAACATATTTTCAAATTCTATGGATCTTTTTCTTCCTTCTTCAAGTTGCAACTCTAGCTGTATAACAGCTTCATTGCAACTATTGTATTTAGATATATTTTTATCTGCAATTTTAATACTTTCATCCACCAATGTTTGATCTCTATCCTCTAACATGCAATATTCCAATGAATCCATAGCTATTTTACGACGCTTGGCTTCTATAAAGTAATCTATGTCATCTTCATCATCATCAATAGCCTTATGTTTAACTTTTTGTAATATATCAATTTCATACAACCAGTCTGCATTACAATAGTCTTGCAATATTGACTTTTTATAGATTCCAAATCTTTTATCAAATTTGTCCAACTGTGTTATCTTTTCATACACAATTATATTTAAAATATCTATTAAACTACAATTCTCAAAGTATTCCGAGAAACCACGTTCGGGCATGTCCACGTCAAAAAGGACATTGGGTACAACAGCTTTACATATCACTTCCTCAGGATTATTAAACCAACCAATCTGATAACAATATGAATGAATTTGTTGTTGTATATCATTAACATTTGCTGAATTGCAAGATAATGTTGGTACTGGCAGCTTAAGTTCCTTCATTATATTTTTTATCGCTAATAAATTTTCAGAGGTTTTCACATTACTTGTAATAAATTCATATGGTTTTGGATATGGTAATGTATCATCCAAATATTTTTTAAATTCTAAAGGAAATGATGCGTAGTTGAAATGATCTTCATTAGTAATAATGTCTGTCAATCTATCCACAGCAATGTTATAACATCCAATTAATTTTCTTAAATCATTAAGAATAATATTCATTCTACTGTCATGTTCTACCTTTAATTTACACCATATTTCATTCCCAAGATATCTTTGACAAATTGATTTCAAACTATCTATTTCGAGAGGTGGGGTCTGAGGATAATTTTTTGCCATCCATTTCATTGCACTTTTAGTAGAACTATTTAGTGTCTCGTATACATTTTCTGGATCAACGATAAATATTTTAAATGCTGATATAATATCATACTCGACATACCCTGACAAAAGCTCTTCTATAGATTTACGCATAACTACATATGTACACTTTGGCATTATAATTGCCACTGGAATAACTTGATATTGATATTTATGCTTCAAAACTTCTTCTAATTTACTAATAAAATCTCGATCCTTTTCAGTGAAGTAAAACAGTACACCATTAGTACCTTCCATTGTATCAGCACAATTATTTATCTTCTCTATTTTTGTCAAGCATATTGATATGGCAAAATCCAAAAGATTGTTCCAAGATTGTTTACTGACGTGTATCAAATTTTCTGATTCATGTTTGTCATTATCGCCAAAAGCATTCCTTAACCATTCCTCAAGGTGAACTTTTTTGTAAATCCATTTCTCTTGTTCAGACAGTACTAAAGTTGCTTTCCAAAAGAAGCATTTATCATATGGGTAACTTATTTGTTTCATGCGTTTTAACAAAGGTGACCTGATTATATCGATTATATTGTATTGATCAGGAAGTGGTACTGTTTGTAGTTCTCCTCTAAATTTGTAGCCCTTATGTATGGCATTCATATTTTTCAAAGCTGCATCTTCAATTGGTCGCCGAATATTGAATGCTTCATCAACTGGAGTCCTTTCAGATAACCAAACCGGAGTGTCATCTAACAACCTTCGTCTTTTACAATTCCTAATATAATTTCTCCTCCATATGTGAAACCATTTTTTCATTACTTTGTCGTACCGAAATTTTTCAGCTCTCATTTCACATTTACACATTTCATTAGTTAATTCCATTAATATTTCTTTAGTTACCATATCTGCATATTTAACTAAATTTTGCAAGATTTCAACTTCCTCCTTGAGCATTACGTAAAGGCTGTCACTTGTCACTTCATTAATTAATTTATCAACAGTTCTTATTGACTCTTTTTCCACAGTTTCCTGGAATTTCTTTTCTTCTTCGGCTTTTCGTTGTAATTCCGCTTTTCTTTCAGCTTCTAATTTGAGTTTTAATTCTTCTTGTTTTCTTTTTTCTTCCCTCTTTCGATTTTCTTCTAAGGTTTTGAGTTCTTCAAGCCGCTTTAATTCCCTTTGTTTTCTACATTCTTCTTCTTCTTGGCGTAGACGTTTTATTTCTTCTTCTTTTAATTTTTGTTGACGGATTCTTTCGTTTTCATTTATTTTATCTTCATTTTGAGATTTGAGCTCATCCTGCTTTGTTAGTTCATCATTCTCTTTATCAAAATTATAAACTACACTATTATCGAGATCACTGACTGAATCTAATATATTATCAGCAACTGTTTGAGCTTTATTCTTGCTTTTAAATATAGAATAATCCTTACCATCTGCCCCGCTAGTAGGTAAAGAAACCGTTTTAAATATACTACCAGGTGATACGATTTTATTGCTATTTGAAGCAGTTTCTGTAGAGCTATTAGCAGTAACCGATCTCATAAATGAACTGTTGCCAGATTTTGCAAATGAGCCAAAAATGCTGGATGGTTCTTTAGATGCCTGTTTTTCTTCTACATGTTTAGCAAATATGTTGTTACTCTTCGTATCAAATTTTGTGGTACTATCTTTTTTTGCAAATATGTTTTCCGCACTTGCAGCGAAAATATTTTTATTACCAAATATTGAATTGCCAGCAATTGTATCACTAGTATTGGTAACTGGTTTTCCAAATACATTTCCAGGTGTATCTTTAACAGCGACTACCGATTTTTTTTCATCAGATTTAACACCACCAAATATACTCTGAGCATTGCGAAATGTTTCTTTATTTGTGCCTAATCTACTAAAGACGTTTTTAGGATTTGGCACAGATGGTATTTTAAATGGATTTTTATTTGTTGAAGGACTAAACACACTTTCTACTTCATTTTTAGTAAACATGTTTGAAGGAGGACTTTCTTGTGGCTTCGAAAATGAAAACACATTTTTGGTGTTTATCTCAAACACCTTTTCTGGTGAATTTTTAATTATGTCTGTTGAGGCCACGGGTATGGCAGGCGTGAATGAAAATAATTTTGGTTTAGAGTTCAAATCGGGAACACGATTTGGAGCAGGTAAAGAATGTGCAGATTTTGATGTCAACGATTTTATATCTGATTTTGTAAATAAACTTGATTTCAATTGCGATTTATCTATAGCAGAATAACTTTTCCCTTGGGCTAACTTTTCAATCTCAGCTTTTAAAGTGTTTATGTCTTTATCAGTGTCATTAGTAGTATTATAGCCTTGATCTTCAGCAAATAAAGCAGTTTCTTTCATTTTTCCATCTTCATAAAAACTATTATGAATATTATGTTTGTCACTATGTATTTTTGGGAATTCTCCTCCAGCAATAACTTCACAGGCAGTGGATTTTCTTTTAGACTCTATAAGTTGTATGGCTCTTGTGATTGGATAAGGATCACTGTCTTCTATAAATTGGTGTCTATCTAGTATTATACCTAGTTCTATATTATCAGATCTTGATAATCTTAATCCATAGTGACTGATAAATGATTTCATGTTATCAACTGACTCGAAAGCTAGTGCATTCATTAAATCTTCTGCAGGGAAACGAGAGCCACCCCTGGGAGCATAAGCTTTTACCATTCTTGCAAGCCCACGAGCACGCACATCGTTGAAATAGCGTAGAAGTATGCAAGCTTGAAGATACGTAGCTTTTTCTTTTATTAGACGGAAAAATCTTACATAGTTATTATTGTCCAATGCATTGAATATTTGAATCGCAAATGTGATATCTTTAGATTTTTGAATTCCTTGTGGGAGCTGTTTTATCTGTAACATACAAAAATATTGTAATATAAATAGAAAACAAAATATATTCGCTGAAGTCTTTTAAACTAAAATTTATACACCATTGACAATACTGTACATTAGATTTTTCTTTACATTAGCAATCTATCTTTCATCATCTTCTTACCCTTATCCCACCTAAGTAGGGTCGGCACAAGATGTTTTCCTTTTCCACGCTAGCCTATCAGATTTCATCTCAGTTATCACACCTTTTACACACATATCATCACATAAATTATATGTTTTTTGACGTGATAACGTCTTATAAATCGATTCTGACCGGCTGCACGCGTGAAAAAGCATGACTCTTGTCACGTTCCGTCTGAATGTTCGGTGCAAGTGAGAGCGCGGAACAAAGGATAGAGAGGAATAATTTAACACATATCATATTAGCAATCTATCTTTATTATCGAATATTTGTATTGAGGAATTGTTTGATGATATATGATTTAAAAAGATGTTGGCAATTTAATTTTAAATCGTCGATGTTATTATCACTGTTAATTTTAGGAAAAAAAAACCAACCACACAACATTTTGCAGGTTGCTATCTAAAATTCAGAGAAAACTTTATATATGGAGTTACCACATAAAATATCACATAACACTCGCCTGAAAAAACTCACTGACTTTCCTTTAAATTTCCTACAATATTAATTAATAGAGCACATCATGTGAATAACTATCATAAAGTGGTGTGTAAAATGATTCTTATTTCACGCAAAAGAAGTATAGCTAGTCACGTTCCTAAAAAGTTTATTTTTAAATACTAAAACATCCTGTACAATACAATTTTTTACTGTATTAATGACAGGTTCATAATTCAATCTGGTAAATTCTTGTCATTTGGTAACCCTATTTAAAGCATAGTCAAATAAGCCCAACATCCTGTACAATATACTTTTCTACTGTACTTATGAAAGGATCATAATTCTATCTGGTAAATTCCTGCCATCTGGTAACCCTATTTATAACATAGTCAAATAAGCCCACACACACAGGTTTTATTATCTTGTATGTTTTATCATTGGCTCAACAAAAGATTTAAACCTGCAGATATTTCTAAATTGTATGTTTTTTGACGTGATCACGTCTTATAAATCGAGTCTAACCGGCTGCACGCGCGAAAATGCATGACTCTTGTCACGTTCCGCCTGAATGCTCGGTGCAAGTGAGAGCGCGAAACAAGGGATAGAGAGGAAAAATTCAATTCATTCATTCATAAAAGTATGCAATTTTTTCATAATAGCCTACCAAAGCTAAAAATTGTACTAAAAGATCCTATCAGACTTCGTAACTATATAATAATAATCATAAATACAGTGGCACGACAAAATAATCCCAAGGAACAACCAGGCAACAAATTAAAAAATATATATATACGAATCTACTTACTTCCCACCAAAAATTAGAATCACCAAGGTTCAGCAAGGCTATATAACCTCGGAATTCTGCCTCGTTTGGTTTCTTATCTTGTCCCACATCGGTGTACATGTGCTTAAGTGTTTGCAAACATTTGGTCAGATTGTCTGTATTTAACTTCTGATCGAATTGCGTATGCTCTAAATCTGCCAAACGTGCAGCACAGTGGGCGTGAAAACGAGCACACATCTCAACTAAGCGAATTGAATCTAGAAAAATACATATAATATGTTAAGTAATACAAAAAGTAAACAAAATTTATCTTATTTTCTTCTTTTATAATAGAATATATATAACAAGAATGTAAATCTAACGTGTCTGTACTCTTTCGATTTTAGTGAGAAAAATTGTGGCAAGTGTTTAGAAATAAGTAATAAAATACATTTCAATCATTTTTAGAAATGTCTGTCAATATCCAGATCTTCAAATTTTGTACATGTAAAATATGACGGCAAACTTCGTTATATAAAAACTAAGAACCTTAAAAAAAATGTTATATAAACAATTAAAATTGGCTTTAGCTCATTTTGGATTGTAACGACACATACGAGAAAGCTAAGCACCACACTGCTTGCACCACTTTTCCACAGCATGAAAACACAGATGACACTTAATCAAGAAAAGAGGTAATTCAAATTTTTTTCGAGTTTGCACCAGAATATGAATTAACGTTTCCAGAAGAATACGTCCAATACAATTTTGTATCCGGTGAAGCTGTTAAGAACTTGCTACGTCAATAGCGTAGTCAGTTCGAAAAAAAAACGACCAATTCAACAGCCACTTCAATACGATAAAAACTACGAAATTATATGACTTGTTCTTTTTTTTATTTAAATGAGTGAAAAAGTTAGTATCCGAAGATAGTTAATAAACTAAATAAGAAATAAGTCAATCTTTTAATGAAAAGTAATTCTCTAATTTAATTTAAAAATGCATTAATTCAGCGTGTCTTTGTCTTTTTTAATGTACCCAGTTTTTCGGTGACCCTACGACTTAATTCAGTTTTATTCTATTTATATAACTATGAACTTTATTTCCATGGTATTTTCTACAAGGACCAAATAGCAACGATAATAGCAATATACTACTTACTTACAACTTTAAAACGTCGAAAATTTTACATAGTCACATTTTAAACTTTCCCATAAAATCGAATTTTTAAGTTACTTCTTGTTTTGATTACAGGTAACATTACATTACAGGTTACATTACAAACTTACGTAATATATACAAAACAGAATAATTATTTGGCATTTGTATAGTATTTGGCATTTGTATTAGAAAGTAAAAACCTATTATTGCTGATCTCAATTAGGAATGTCATTCTTTTTAAGATTGTTTACATATCTTACATTATCCGCTTAACATCAGATAGACAATTATTTTTCATAAAATTAATACATAGTGCCTGAAACTATCCAGGATTATGACTAACATATTACACAAATTTATTATTTTTGTCATGTAAACTATACAAAGCCCATGGTTAAACATGTATTCAAGAGATTTACCTATTAGTGTTACAAACAGTTAAAAAATTATCAAACTTACCAGCGCAGCACAGAGCCTGTTGTGTTATATCTTTCCGAATACTACGTAGACGGTCCCACATAAAATGGAACCAATCAGCTAATGTAACCTAGCAAAAAAAAAAACTTCATTTATTTTTACCAAAACTAAAATCTGTTCGGTACAAATTCACTTCGGAAGAGTATAAACTATGAGAATCCTTAATAATATTATAAATGCGAATATGAGGTATTCCGGTGAAGACCTTGCTAAGTCAATGCCGTAGTTAGTTAAAAAATAAAATAAAAGAAGTGTATGCAAGCTTCTCTTGCAATGTTTCTCTTGAAGAAATTTTGGATCATAGGAGATATAAGATAATATTATGTAGAAAAAGTACTGTTCATGGGAGATAGGTCAAATCTTCTAGCACATTAAGTAGTAGGCAAAATGTAGTTTTATCAATTAATTCGATTTTTTAAAAGAGGCATGTAGGAATCACAGAAGTAAGGCATATAAGAGCCACAGAGTACGTTATATAAATAGAGGTCGCACTCGTTCTTTCCGATCAGCGCCTCTATAATATGACTTTCGAACTAATATGTGTTAGTTATAAATGTACATTTATAGCTATGTATGTATGCATACAGCGGTACTGCGTAAATCGTATTTAAGTTTTTGATCATTTTTATTTGTAATGATAAGACCTTGCTTGGTCAATAGCGTAGTCAGTTCGAAAAAAAAAAAAAAGCGAATATGAGGTAGTCCGGTGAAGCTGTTAAGACCTTGCTAAGTCAATGCCGTAGTCAGTTCGAAAAAAAAGAAAAAAGTGTATGCGAGTTTATTCCTCTTGATGAAATTTTGGAATATAGGAAAGGATATAAGATAATATTATATAGAAAAAAATAGTGTTCATGGGAGATAGGTCAAATCTAGCACATAGAAGTAGTAGGCAAAATGTAGTTTTATCAATTAATTAAATTGTTTAAAAGACACATGTTGGGATCACAGAAGTAAGGCACATAAGAGCCACATTACAAATAAAAAAAGGTGACCCTTGGTTGATTGTTTCTAAACAATTCATATCACAAAATGTTGGATCATGTTTTTAAATATCTATCTAATTTTTTAAAATTATGATGTTGCATTACATAAGTTCACGTTTTCAAATTTTGTAATAAACACGGTATTTTCATTCTTAGTGCGTCATAAGCCTACATTTGTTTGTATGAAACTTAATACCGTGTTATTACAAAAAAGTTAAATACGTATTAAACACTTGGTTTAAAAAAGTATCCTAATAAATGCACCGCGCTCGCCCGAGGCAAGTTCGCGTTATCGTTTTTCGCAAGTCTAACCTAACGTAACCAAAGCTAGACAAAAGAGCAAGATGGCGAAAATTCAGCAACTGCGGTGCATTTAATATGAGACCTTTTAAAAGCCAGAGTTCATTACGTATTTAACTTTTTTGCAATAACACCCTTTTGGTTTTGAACAAACGAAAGGTTAAGCAGTGTAAAATTAAAAAAATAAAATAAATGAATAACAACCTGTCGGGTCGTATCAGCAACCTCATGGAGTAAGTACGAGCAAGTACGCATTAACACTGAAGCTGGACGTAACTCGTAACACATTGGTATTTCTTGATCAGCAGAACTCCTACTATATTGCTTTACGGCCCGCCAAGGCTCAAGGAGACCGTCCGAACCAGGCACAGTTTCCAACGTCATCACCTGGAATTATAACGGGTATTGTAATTATAGTATTATATAATTATTACACTTTCTTCCTTATTAATTAAATAAGACATACCTGATGTTCAGCTTGTCTATGCAACAGTTCTTTTTCCGGACACATATCGGGGCATGTGCCTATAGTGGCTCCACCAACTTTAACACGGGATCCGGCACCACCCCAAGCTCGCAATATCCTATGGAAAAATATGCGAAATATATTAATAATACTATTATTATTTATCTTTATATATAAATTTCTTTTGTACGCGTGTATGTCACTCAACTCCTATAAATTTCTTGACTTTAACACGGGATCCGGCACCACCCCAAGCTCGCAATATCCTATGGAAAAATATACGAAATATATTAATAATACTATTATTATTTATCTTTATATATAAATTTCTTTTGTACGCGTGTATGTCACTCAACTCCTATAAATTTCTTGTGTATGTCACTGAACTCCTCCTAAACGGCTGCACCGATTTTGATGAAATTTTGTGTGCGTGTTCGAGTGGATCCGAGAATGGTTTAGATTGGACAATTGGATAGGTAGGTGTGTTAGGTGACGTTGCGGTTGAGTTTTAGGATTTTTTATATTATCAAGGCAGGACTACGTCTGACTGGACCACTAGTATTGTGTCATTATTAATTAATTATTTAAAAACTAACAATGATCATAAGATTTATTACAAGGAGCAATAATAAAATGTAATTAAATTTTGAATAGATAAATTGTAGTAGTTACTTTGGAAACCATGTACATGACTAGCTTCGAAACATTACAATGATCGCTTTCTATAAAGAAGAACATTATAATTAAACCATAGCATAGTGGTAAAGTTTTTCTAATGACTGTCTAGCTATATATCACCTATTTAAAACTTTATCGCGAAGCACCAATAGTTGTGTTTCGGCAGCTGAATTTAAGAGTCAATGTTTGTCGAAATTTAGCATTATAGCTAGATCCAAGTCCAAGGTAATAGAGCCACGCTGAAGCGATTACTGGTTTCAGCATGAATGGGTTAGCTCGCCCGGAGTAGTAAAGCTGTTAAGACCTTGCTAAGTCAATGCCGTAGTCAGTTCGAAAAAAAAGAAAAAAGTGTATGCGAGTTTATTCCTCTTGATGAAATTTTGGAATATAGGAAAGGATATAAGATAATATTATATAGAAAAAAATAGTGTTCATGGGAGATAGGTCAAATCTAGCACATAGAAGTAGTAGGCAAAATGTAGTTTTATCAATTAATTAAATTGTTTAAAAGACACATGTTGGGATCACAGAAGTAAGGCACATAAGAGCCACATTACAAATAAAAAAAGGTGACCCTTGGTTGATTGTTTCTAAACAATTCATATCACAAAATGTTGGATCATGTTTTTAAATATCTATCTAATTTTTTAAAATTATGATGTTGCATTACATAAGTTCACGTTTTCAAATTTTGTAATAAACACGGTATTTTCTTTCTTAGTGCGTCATAAGGCCTACATTCGTTTGTATGAAGCTTAAACCCATACCGTGTTATTACAAAAAAGTTAAATACGTATTAAACACTTAGTTTAAAAAAGTTTCCTAATAAATGCACCGCGCTCGCCCGAGGCAAGTTCGCGTTATCGTTTTTCGCAAGTCTAACCTAACGTAACCAAAGCGAGACAAAAGAGCAAGATGGCGAAAATTTAGCGACCGCGGTGCATTTAATATGAGACCTTTTAAAAGCCAGAGTTCATTACGTATTTAACTTTTTTGCAATAAAACCCTTATGGGTTTGGACAAACGAAAGGTTATAAGCAGTGTAAAATTTAAAAAAAAAAATAAATGAATAACAACCTGTCGGGTCGTATCAGCAACCTCATGGAGTAAGTACGAGCAAGTACGCATTAACACTGAAGCTGGACGTAACTCGTAACACATTGGTATTTCTTGATCAGCAGAACTCCTACTATATTGCTTTACGGCCCGCCAAGGCTCAAGGAGACCGTCCGAACCAGGCACAGTTTCCAACGTCATCACCTGGAATTATAACGGGTATTGTAATTATAGTATTATATAATTATTACACTTTCTTCCTTATTAATTAAATAAGACATACCTGATGTTCAGCTTGTCTATGCAACAGTTCTTTTTCCGGACACATATCTGGGCATGTGCCTATAGTGGCTCCACCAACTTTAACACGGGATCCGGCACCACCCCAAGCTCGCAATATCCTATGGAAAAATATACGAAATATATTAATAATACTATTATTATTTATCTTTATATATAAATTTCTTTTGTACGCGTGTATGTCACTCAACTCCTATAAATTTCTTGTGTATGTCACTGAACTCCTCCTAAACGGCTGCACCGATTTTGATGAAATTTTGTGTGCGTGTTCGTGTGGATCCGAGAATGGTTTAGATTGGACAATTGGATAGGTAGGTGTGTTAGGTGACGTTGCGGTTGAGTTTTAGGATTTTTTATATTATCAAGGCAGGACTACGTCTGACTGGACCACTAGTATTGTGTCATTATTAATTAATTATTTAAAAACTAACAATGATCATAAGATTTATTACCAGGAGCAATAATAAAATGTAATTAAATTTTGAATAGATAAATTGTAGTAGTTACTTTGGAAACCATGTACATGACTAGCTTCGAAACATTACAATGGTCGCTTTCTATAAAGAAGAACATTATAATTAAACTATAGCATAGTGGTAAAGTTTTTCTAATGACTGTCTAGCTATCTATCACCTTCAATTTGAAACTTTATCGCCAAGCACCAATAATTGTGTTCCGGCAGCTGAACTTGAGAGTCAATGTTTGTCGTATAATAGCTAGTTCCAAGTCCAAGGTAATAGAGCCACGCTGAAGCGATTACTGGTTTCAGCATGAATGGGTTGGCTCGCCCAGAGTAACTGGTTTCAGCATGAATGGGTTGGCTCGCCCAGAGTAGTACTACCCTCTCACAGTAAGCCGAAGTGAAGTATCAGTGCTTGCATTATTGCGTTTCGTTCGGTCAGTGAGAGTGCCGGAGGTCCACCTCCCCTTCCCCTAAACACAGGCTGACAACGTACTTGCGACTCCCCTGATGTTAATAGTATCTATGGACAGCAGTGATCACTTAACATCAGGTGACCAGCCGGTTTGTCTCCAATAATATTAAAAAAACCTAAACATTCCTCATGGATCATTCTATCTACTGGTGAATCCCGCATAAAAATCCATTCAGTAGTTTTTGAGTTTATTGGGAACAGACAGACATGGCAGAGGATTTTGTTTTGTACTATGTAATAATAAGTAAAACTTTTCAAATTATTTTAATATAAATAAAATTGATTACCTGTCTCTTGCGTCCAAAGTTCTCCACTGTTCATCTGGAGTCATAGAGATTCTCGACCGAAGCTGATGGAGCTCTCCCGCTGCCTCAATAGTACTCAGACTCGTTTGGGCAGTTTTTACTAATACTGGTGATTCTATGCCACTTATTTGTTGAGTTCTGGATAGAAAATTAAACAAGTGTTTAAGGCATTATATTGCAATATGTTTCAATATTTGTGAATAATAAAAATTGTCTTATTCACATATCTTAATTATACTTAAATTTTCGAAGCTTTTCATAAATAATTCAAGGCTGATAAGTATACATGAACCATTAAGTGGCTTGCATGTCAAAAAGTTGCATATGCGAGTAGATAACACTTTGCAAATGAATTTTCATGCAACTTTATTTGTAGCACTCCTATAATTAGCAAGAGGTATGCGCCAGTATGCATGCACCATGCTATCTATCATAAAGTATATTGTTACTGTCAATATAATGAAAGATCAGATTAGCAAGGGGAAAAGTGTAAAATGAGTTTATATATATATGTAATATATAAGTAACATGACTGTCTATATAATATGTAGACTGATTAAATGCATAATGTTAAGAAATAACATTTGTGAACTTCTTTTACTTTATCCAATCTTAGTCATAAATTCACTAAACATAAAGGCATATTTTCTTAATAAAACTTGTTAACATATATATATTTGTTATAGCATTTTTAAACGATTTTAAAGTGTGTTATAAATACATATACTAATATAAAATTATACCCATAATACATACTTTTCAGTTATTATATTGGCAAATAATAGAATACTACTATTCTGATAGAACTAGAAACTTGACATGACATTTGATATTAAGAATTTATATATTTCTATATTTTATTTGTCATTTTATTTGCATTTATTTTTCTAGTATAGTATTCCTATTTTATATTTTTATAATGGTTTATTATATCTTATATTGTATTACTATTAGTGAGAAAACTCTGAAACCACAAACCCTGAAAAAAAAAACCCAGAAAATGCAGTCCTCGGGAATAGTCTAAAGTTGGATAGTTTTCTGTTACATAAAAATGGCAATATAACAAGCAAACCATAATCTTCAAGAACTTCGTTTTTAACCGGAACGAGCAATTGTAAGGCTAAAAATTCGTAACTATATAATAATAATCATAAATACGGTGGTACAACAAAATAATCCCAAGGAGGGTTGATGTCAGGCAGGCGGCCGATCGTAAAAATTAAGCCAAATCATATGCCACAACATGAGAAACATGTTGTACCGACCCTACTTATGTGGGATTCGGGTAAGAAGAAGAAGAAGATATTTCTATATTTGTAAGACTATAGCAGAATGCATTCATTGTGATGTTAGTGGTTGTTTAGCTACCATTGGCTAGACATAACAAAAGAGATTTCAGGGTTGACATCAGGTACGCAAAACCAAATCTCAGTTCACATTAAACTCTACCTACATTTTTTTTTAATGTCAAAAGGCGGCAAACGAGCGGTTGGGTCACCTGATGTTAAGTGATCACCACCGTCCATAGACACTAGCAACACCAGGGGAGTCGCAAGTGCGTTGCCAGCCTGTGTATGGGGAGGGCTAGGGAAAGGAGGAAGGGGAAGGGAAAGGGGGTGGGCCTCCGGCGCTCTCACTGACCGAACGAAACGCAACAATGCAAGCATAATTACTTCACGTCGGTATTCTGTGAGAGGGTAGTACTACCCCGGATGAGCCGACCCATTCATGATGAAACTAGTAATAGCTACAGCGTGGCTTTACCACCTTCAACACCTACATGTGTGGGACAGGAGCAAATAGTATACTTACAGACTAGATGACTTCTCCTTCACTTTCTTTGGTATTTGTTTTGATTTTGTCGCAGTTGATTGTTTCTTTAGCCTTGTCTCTGTTATACTCGGTCCAGGTTCCACATCCATGGCTATAAATAAATGTAAACAAATTATCAGTATTTAAAACAGTAAAGTAGAAGAATATACAAATGTTATATGTAGATAAAAAAATACCATAATTTATGACTGCTAGTCATAAGTATAATGTGTGTAGAAACTGAAGCGGCATCAAAATATGTATTTGAAAATAAATAATTTTAAATATTACGATTCAATAAATCTACACTTACATTTATCTCTCAGGACCCTATCACTGAACTCCTCCTAAACGGCTGCACCGATTTTGATGAAATTTTGTGTGCGTGTTCGAGTGGATCCGAGAATGGTTTAGATTGGACAATTGGATAGGTAGGTGTGTTAGGTGACGTTGCGGTTGAGTTTTAGGATTTTTTATATTATCAAGGCAGGACTACGTCTGACTGGACCACTAGTATTGTGTCATTATTAATTAATTATTTAAAAACTAACAATGATCATAAGATTTATTACAAGGAGCAATAATAAAATGTAATTAAATTTTGAATAGATAAATTGTAGTAGTTACTTTGGAAACCATGTACATGACTAGCTTCGAAACATTACAATGATCGCTTTCTATAAAGAAGAACATTATAATTAAACCATAGCATAGTGGTAAAGTTTTTCTAATGACTGTCTAGCTATATATCACCTATTTAAAACTTTATCGCGAAGCACCAATAGTTGTGTTTCGGCAGCTGAATTTAAGAGTCAATGTTTGTCGAAATTTAGCATTATAGCTAGATCCAAGTCCAAGGTAATAGAGCCACGCTGAAGCGATTACTGGTTTCAGCATGAATGGGTTAGCTCGCCCGGAGTAGTACCACCCTCTCACAGTAAGCCGAAGTGAAGTATCAGTGCTTGCATTATTGCGTTTCGTTCGGTCAGTGAGAGTGCCGGAGGTCCACCTCCCCTTCCCCTAAACACAGGCTGACAACGTACTTGCGACTCCCCTGATGTTAATAGTATCTATGGACAGCAGTGATCACTTAACATCAGGTGACCAGCCGGTTTGTCTCCAATAATATTAAAAAAACCTAAACATTCCTCATGGATCATTCTATCTACTGGTGAATCCCGCATAAAAATCCATTCAGTAGTTTTTGAGTTTATTGGGAACAGACAGACATGGCAGAGGATTTTGTTTTGTACTATGTAATAATAAGTAAAACTTTTCAAATTATTTTAATACAAATAAAATTGATTACCTGTCTCTTGCGTCCAAAGTTCTCCACTGTTCATCTGGAGTCATAGAGATTCTCGACCGAAGCTGATGGAGCTCTCCCGCTGCCTCAATAGTACTCAGACTCGTTTGGGCAGTTTTTACTAATACTGGTGATTCTATGCCACTTATTTGTTGAGTTCTGGATAGAAAATTAAACAAGTGTTTAAGGCATTATATTGCAATATGTTTCAATATTTGTGAATAATAAAAATTGTCTTATTCACATATCTTAATTATACTTAAATTTTCGAAGCTTTTCATAAATAATTCAAGGCTGATAAGTATACATGAACCATTAAGTGGCTTGCATGTCAAAAAGTTGCATATGCGAGTAGATAACACTTTGCAAATGAATTTTCATGCAACTTTATTTGTAGCACTCCTATAATTAGCAAGAGGTATGCGCCAGTATGCATGCACCATGCTATCTATCATAAAGTATATTGTTACTGTCAATATAATGAAAGATCAGATTAGCAAGGGGAAAAGTGTAAAATGAGTTTATATATATATGTAATATATAAGTAACATGACTGTCTATATAATATGTAGACTGATTAAATGCATAATGTTAAGAAATAACATTTGTGAACTTCTTTTACTTTATCCAATCTTAGTCATAAATTCACTAAACATAAAGGCATATTTTCTTAATAAAACTTGTTAACATATATATATTTGTTATAGCATTTTTAAACGATTTTAAAGTGTGTTATAAATACATATACTAATATAAAATTATACCCATAATACATACTTTTCAGTTATTATATTGGCAAATAATAGAATACTACTATTCTGATAGAACTAGAAACTTGACATGACATTTGATATTAAGAATTTATATATTTCTATATTTTATTTGTCATTTTATTTGCATTTATTTTTCTAGTATAGTATTCCTATTTTATATTTTTATAATGGTTTATTATATCTTATATTGTATTACTATTAGTGAGAAAACTCTGAAACCACAAACCCTGAAAAAAAAAACCCAGAAAATGCAGTCCTCGGGAATAGTCTAAAGTTGGATAGTTTTCTGTTACATAAAAATGGCAATATAACAAGCAAACCATAATCTTCAAGAACTTCGTTTTTAACCGGAAGGAGCAATTGTATGGCTAAAAATTCGTAACTATATAATAATAATCATAAATACAGTGGTACAACAAAATAATCCCAAGGAGGGTTGATGTCAGGCAGGCGGCCGATCGTAAAAATTAAGCCAAATCATATGCCACAACATGAGAAACATGTTGTACCGACCCTACTTATGTGGGATTCGGGTAAGAAGAAGAAGAAGATATTTCTATATTTGTAAGACTATAGCAGAATGCATTCATTGTGATGTTAGTGGTTGTTTAGCTACCATTGGCTAGACATAACAAAAGAGATTTCAGGGTTGACATCAGGTACGCAAAACCAAATCTCAGTTCACATTAAACTCTACCTACATTTTTTTTTAATGTCAAAAGGCGGCAAACGAGCGGTTGGGTCACCTGATGTTAAGTGATCACCACCGTCCATAGACACTAGCAACACCAGGGGAGTCGCAAGTGCGTTGCCAGCCTGTGTATGGGGAGGGCTAGGGAAAGGAGGAAGGGGAAGGGAAAGGGGGTGGGCCTCCGGCGCTCTCACTGACCGAACGAAACGCAACAATGCAAGCATAATTACTTCACGTCGGTATTCTGTGAGAGGGTAGTACTACCCCGGATGAGCCGACCCATTCATGATGAAACTAGTAATAGCTACAGCGTGGCTTTACCACCTTCAACACCTACATGTGTGGGACAGGAGCAAATAGTATACTTACAGACTAGATGACTTCTCCTTCACTTTCTTTGGTATTTGTTTTGATTTTGTCGCAGTTGATTGTTTCTTTAGCCTTGTCTCTGTTATACTCGGTCCAGGTTCCACATCCATGGCTATAAATAAATGTAAACAAATTATCAGTATTTAAAACAGTAAAGTAGAAGAATATACAAATGTTATATGTAGATAAAAAAATACCATAATTTATGACTGCTAGTCATAAGTATAATGTGTGTAGAAACTGAAGCGGCATCAAAATATGTATTTGAAAATAAATAACTTTAAATATATGATTCAATTTCAATAAATCTACACTTACATTTATCTCTCAGGACCCTATATGATGGAGCCCCACTCATAGCATTTAGCTCTTCTTCAACATCAGAGTCCGGAACCCAATCAGGGTCATCATCTTTTTTACTCTTACGCCTTCTGTAGGAAAATCATTTATACTTCTGTACATAACTTTTTTTAAATCTATTATAGTTCATTCAATGTCATTGTGATGGAATATTAATTCTGATAGAACATAAATTAACATCAAAGTTTCCTTAGGATCGTTTAAGATTCAGAGTTGTACGTAATTGCAAGCCTGCCAAGTATTTTAATAAGTCGAGGATTAAATCTTCCTATGTATGTATATGTCATCTTGATATTAAATTACTCATGGTGCCTAAGCCCATTGTACTGCCCTAGGTCTCAAGAAAATATATCAAATATCAAAACTTGACTAGAGTGCATGTCAACAGTTGAAGTTTCACACCTGAAGTCAAAATCAAGAATAGCAAAAAAAAATGTATTTATTATTAACTGAAATCTGTCTATTTTACTGTGCATATTTAAAAAAAACTGCCAATGGTCAATAAAATCTAAAAAATAAGTAGTCTGGAACTATCTACCAGAAGTTCCACATAGAATAGGAATAGTCCTATACAGTTGTGTTCATTAGTTTTGAGGTGAATTAGCATCATAGCAACTATATTTCCATTATGTATATATATATAGAGAAATTTTAACAATGCAGTAATCCTGGCAACGTAGAATAGTAATAGCCTATACAGTTGTGTTCATTCGTTTTGAGGTGAATTAGCATCATAGGAACTATATTTCCATTATATATATATATAAGCATTTTTAAACGATTTTAAAGTGTGTTATAAATACATATACTAATATAAAATTATACCCATAATACATACTTTTCAGTTATTATATTGGCAAATAATAGAATACTACTATTCTGATAGAACTAGAAACTTGACATGACATTTGATATTAAGAATTTATATATTTCTATATTTTATTTGTCATTTTATTTGCATTTATTTTTCTAGTATAGTATTCCTATTTTATATTTTTATAATGGTTTATTATATCTTATATTGTATTACTATTAGTGAGAAAACTCTGAAACCACAAACCCTGAAAAAAAAAACCCAGAAAATGCAGTCCTCGGGAATAGTCTAAAGTTGGATAGTTTTCTGTTACATAAAAATGGCAATATAACAAGCAAACCATAATCTTCAAGAACTTCGTTTTTAACCGGAACGAGCAATTGTAAGGCTAAAAATTCGTAACTATATAATAATAATCATAAATACGGTGGTACAACAAAATAATCCCAAGGAGGGTTGATGTCAGGCAGGCGGCCGATCCTAAAAATTAAGCCAAATCATATGCCACAACATGAGAAACATGTTGTACCGACCCTACTTATGTGGGATTCGGGTAAGAAGAAGAAGAAGATATTTCTATATTTGTAAGACTATAGCAGAATGCATTCATTGTGATGTTAGTGGTTGTTTAGCTACCATAGTGAGAGCCAATCCTGAAATCTCTTTTGTTATGTCTAGCCAATGGTAGCTAAACAACCACTAACATCACAATGAATGCCTTCTGCTATAGTCTTACAAAATGTTGTACCGACCCTACTTATGTGGGATTCGGGTAAGAAGAAGAAGAAGATATTTCTATATTTGTAAGACTATAGCAGAATGCATTCATTGTGATGTTAGTGGTTGTTTAGCTACCATTGGCTAGACATAACAAAAGAGATTTCAGGATTGGCTCTCACTGACCGAACGAAACGCAACAATGCAAGCATAATTACTTCACGTCGGTATTCTGTGAGAGGGTAGTACTACCCCGGATGAGCCGACCCATTCATGATGAAACTAGTAATAGCTACAGCGTGGCTTTACCACCTTCAACACCTACATGTGTGGGACAGGAGCAAATAGTATACTTACAGACTAGATGACTTCTCCTTCACTTTCTTTGGTATTTGTTTTGATTTTGTCACAGTTGATTGTTTCTTTAGCCTTGTCTCTGTTATACTCGGTCCAGATTCCACATCCATAGCTATAAATAAATGTAAACAAATTATGAGTATTTAAAACAGTAAAGTAGAAGAATATACAAATGTTATATGTAGATAAAAAATTACCATAATTTATGACTGCTAGTCATAAGAATAATGTGTGTAGAAACTGAAGCGGCATCAAAATATGTATTTGAAAATAAATAATTTTAAATATTACGATTCAATAAATCTACACTTACATTTATCTCTCAGGACCCTATATGATGGAGCCCCACTCATAGCATTTAGCTCTTCTTCAACATCAGAGTCCGGAACCCAATCAGGGTCATCATCTTTTTTACTCTTACGCCTTCTGTAGGAAAATCATTTATCATTTATACTTCTGTACATAACTTTTTTTTAATCTATTATAGTTCATTCAATTTCATTGTGATGGAATATTAATTCTGATAGAACATAAATTAACATCAAAGTTTCCTTAGGATTGTTTAAGATTCAGAGTTGTACGTAATTGCAAGCCTGCCAAGTATTTTAATAAGTCGAGGATTAAATCTTCCTATGTATGTCTATGTCATCTTGATATTAAATTACTCATGGTGCCTAAGCCCATTGTACTGGCCTAGGCCTCAAGAAAATATATCAAATATCAAAACTTGACTAGAGTGCATGTCAACAGTTGAAGTTTCACACCTGAAGTCAAAATCAAGAATAGCAAAAAAAAATGTATTTATTATTAACTGAAATCTGTCTATTTTACTGTGCATATTTAAAAAAAACTGCCAATGGTCAATAAAATCTAAAAAATAAGTAGTCTGGAACTATCTACCAGAAGTTCCACATAGAATAGGAATAGTCCTATACAGTTGTGTTCATTAGTTTTGAGGTGAATTAGCATCATAGGAACTGTATTTCCATTATATATATATATATAGAGAAATTTTAACAATGCAGTAATCCTGGCAACGTAGAATAGTAATAGCCTATACAGTTGTGTTCATTCGTTTTGAGGTGAATTAGCATCATAGGAACTATATTTCCATTATATATATATCTACATATAGAGAGATTTTAACAATGCAGTAATCCTGGCAACGTAGAATAGTAATAGTCCTATACAGTTGTGTTCATTCGTTTTGAGGTGAATTAGCATCATAGGAACTATATTTCCATTATATATATATCTACATATAGAGAGATTTTAACAATGCAGTAATCCTAGCGGGTCTCTTTTGCTCTTTCAGAGACAGCTTGATGCTTCTGATGACTACATTTTAACAGCTTGTGTATCAGGAAATATTGTTAGTTATACTCTTTAGATCAAAAGAACAGTGGAAACCCAGCAGTTTTGAAGCAGATGCAATTTTTCAACCTTAGAGGTGAAGCTTTCAAAACTTCCACCACTTCTATCGCCATAAAATAAGGTATACCAATGGGGAATAATAAAAAGTTTATATGTAATAGAATGAGTGAGAAGTTTATATGGAATATATAGAGCAAATATAGCAGATTAATAATGTCAACTTCTAACAGTCGACATAATATTCTTAATTAAATTAATTTTAATAAGATTTTAATATTGCAAAATTAAATCAAACTTACATGCGATGCTTTGTTCGAGTGACATCAAACATAAAACCATCATATGCTCCAGCATTTAACACTGCTCTCTCTGCAGCCATTGGCTGATCATATTCTATAATGCACATGGACCGTTTAGGGAAGAGTCTGATCTTTTGGACACGGCCAAACTTGCTAAAATGTTTCTTAACTGTGGTGGTTTCAAATAAGCCTTCAGGAACATTTGTACAGCTGTAAAGATGGTTTTATTATTTTTTTGGGAAATACTTACATTATATTTGTTACCTATCTATACTAATACTAAAAATATTATAAAGAGGTAAAGTTTGTGAGTTCCTGGCATTGTCCGGGGTAATCTCAGGAATTAGGGTCCTGTAGGATCCGATTTAAAAAATTCTTTGAGTGTTATGTAGCTCATTTATCAAGGAAGGGTATAGGCTATATATCATCATGTTAAGACCAATAGGAGCGGAGCACCAGTGAAGAATATTTCAAAATCGGGGTTTTTTAACTATAAGTTTAATAACTATTCCACGCGAACGAAGTTGCGGGCAGAGGCTAGTTTAAAATATGACTATAAGTATATATGAGCATGCTCAACTACTTTGGTGTTACAAAAGTTCAAATCATGTATTATTTACTATAAGTATTTGTTTTTTTTCGAACTGACTACGCTATTGACCTAGCAAGGTCTTAACAGCTTCACCGGACTACTTTACTATAAGCTTTACTAGATTATGTATGCAGTGCTTTACAAACCCTATATTTTATACCACTTTTTATAACAAAAGAATGAATTAGAAAGAAGAATGACAAATATATTTCATATCATTTTAATTGTATCAAATCAACTTAGCACTTCTCGTTGCAAACTAAACATTCAAACCCTTATATTTATGATAGTCCTTGTAGACAAATGTAAAAACGAATACGAAAGAATATAACCAAAAGAAGCATTATAATATTCAAGTATTTGTCACAAAAATACATTTAGTTTCAGTGTGGCCATAAATCATTTTTGCTTCACATTTTCAAGTATAAAAACTCTAGCTTCTGATGTAATATAGAAGAAAGATTTTTACTCACGTTATCGAAGTTTTCAAGTTGATGTCTGCTCCAGGGCTTTTCGGTTTCTTCTGAGGACTCTCCGCGGGAAACATTTTGACTTTCCTTTATTTAAGTACAAAAGTAAAATACACAATTTTCAAAGAATTCATCCGTTTATCATAAGTACTGTGATCTACATCGAAACATGATTTAACAAATTTAACATAACCCTTCTTACTGTATACATTTTTATCTTGCGTTTATTAAAAATCAAATCGCTAAAATTAGACTAGGGTTGCGAAACACTGCAATAAATTGATAAATATTATTGTCTATTATCAGACTATTTAACCTGTTGGTTACTTCCAGTATTAAACGCTAAATCGATTCATTATTTTGATCGATTCATTCATCTGTCGACCCATGTTACAGACTCAATAAAACTTAATAGCACTTTTTTAGGTAATAACGTTAAGTTAAGTTAAGCATTACTTATTTGCTAGTTTAAGGGACATGTCAAGCGGGTTTTGGTGGCAAAAAGCTATTATAGAGTGGATCAATATGTGAACGATGGTGATGTTTAGAATTGACTCCTCTCTGTGCATCCACTAAAAACAATTGTAATCGTAATGTATTTCTGTATTTTAAATACAAATTAAATGTATTTTTGTATTTCACATTTCATAAACGCTTTGTTAGAGACTAAATTAAATAAAGTAAATTTAAGTTTGATTGACTTTTAATTTATTGAAGAATACATGTATTAATGCTATGTCAGAGGGTACATTTTAAAAATTAAATTATGTAAGTTTATGATGTTTCGGCTACGTAATAAATTCTATCATATTTTAACTTGGATAAATCAAGTACTGAATTGACTAGAATTAAAAAAATATATCTAAACCTATCTTAACTATACTAATTATAGACGTTGATATTGAAATTAACTAATAAAAACCCATTATATTTACCTTTTTTAATCCTGTATAATTAATTCACCGAATCATAACATTAAAAATTATCGATGCATTTATTGCACGTGTATCCCTAAGTCAAGAGTTTTAATTTGCTATGGATGTTATAGGTAAAGAGAACTGTCTCATATGATGGACATGTTGAAAAAGTGTCTATAATGTATTATAGCTTAAGCACTAAATAATAGTTCCAAAACTCTCCAAAATGGCGCTAGCATAGGCAAAGAATCTTGTAAGTTCGAAATTATTTTGTAAACATAACTTAAAATAGCTGCTGTCGGATAACGTGAAGAGTGACAGAATTTATGTGAACTTTGAATAATACATTTAGTGAAACTAGAGTATTCACTGTTTAAATAATTGAACAATAACGAATACTGTTGTTACTATAGCGCCACCCTAATTTAGCACATATTGACGGACACATTTCCTTACACGGAGATGGTCATAGATAAGATACTATATACTTCGTACCTCTAAATTTGTCGCAACATTAACAGTTTTTTAGTTTGACCAGATTTAATCACAGATTCTGATGAAGTGCAAAAAAAACTTGTTAAAACAATTTTCTTTTAAATTGCTAAGATGTTGCTGAAATTTATTATTATGATATATTTTTAATTACTTAATACTTTACGTGTTCTTGCGGCAAATTATTTCGCAAGTTTATGAATAGAAATAAAAACTGCAACATCGTACATAGTCTGCTAATGATGATGCCTCAAAACATATTTTCCACCTAATACACTACATTGCATATAGTAAAAACACCTATTTAATTTAAATCTGCAGTAAATAAAAACTATTATCTATAACATATATAATTATCTATTTTATAATTTATCCTACAACTTTTTCTTTTAATCATTTATTAACAAAAGTCTTTATGTCTGCTAAATATTTAGAAACATTAAATATTTATTTTTTATCTGAAACTGAATCTAAAACTTATATTCGTATTAATATTTAAAATTATTGTTTCTTGTACTACACCATAAATGTTATCACTTAAAATACTACCAAAAATACTATTATTATTATTATTTAACATTTCTTCTACGGTTTACTCCAACGGCTTGGTATTTAAACACAAAAAGATAAATCATATATTTCACATTACATGCTTTACGAGAATCACCATTAGGGTCGTTAACTTTTTATAAACATGTATACGGGGGATATTGTTCTTATTTTGATCAGGCTTGCCCATATCGTTTCATTAATTTTTAATATGACCGCAACCAAGGAAATTGTACAATACTTTGTAAGATTATAGTCATAATAACTTTACACAATAATAAAGATGAACGAAAGCCAATAGAGTAATAAAACGTACTAAGTAAATTATCAAATTCGAAGAAGACAAGTATTGCTATCTAAAATTTTAAAATTCACAAAATATATTATTCGTACTACATTCCCACCCAGTGATATAATGTGATAAACATTGATAAATTATTATTTAACATTTTTGAATCTACTAGAAACTAATAAGATTCTAACCTTCTTAAATCGTAGGATTCTGAATAATCCGATCACACTCCAACCCATTAAATGTAGACATGGCAATTGTAGCTATTCAATATTAAATTATGAAATGCTTACACACTCGCAGCTTCGTTACTCTATGCTATTCAATATATTGTAATCAAATCATAGTGATAACATATTTTTTATTGCTGTTATTTTACAAATGATAAGAGAGAACCTGCTATATTTAACTATTTTGATATATGTTATTATTTAATTAATTTTCATGTATTAAAACTTAAACTTTATATACATTAAATTTTCATTTTGATTTAGTTGTTTGTTTTATGAGAACTTCTAAACTATACATCTAATAAATCTGCATCCAAACTTAATCATGTCAAATTTATTTTACTTTTGACGTATAAACCATCTTTTTGGTTGAGATACTAAACTTAGATATATGATTTCGTGGACTTTTTTTTGTAAAAGCAATGAATATTTTTGCTATAGATTTTATTCTTTTATTTCAAACCGTTCAAGAAGCGTACGCCATATTATAGAATTTTTGCCTATTCCAATTACATTCCTTGTGATTATCTATTGAAAATATATATTTGTCAAGATGAACATTGTCTACACTACTCAGGGAAATATATCTTTCCAACAGTGAAAAAACTTTTCAAAATCGGATCAGTAGTACCAGGGATTCCCCGAACACAAAACTTTACCTGTCTTTATAATATTAGTATAGATATAACATATATGGTAATTGCAAACACCGCAACTAATTATTTGAATCGTAGATTCACAAATCTGAACCCAACTACTTCAAGATTCAACAATATTTAGAAAACTAACTTTATAAATATTGAAACAACACACGTACTGACAGAACTCTAGTTGAGATTCATCTTCTACAATGCAATGTAACTATTATCTAGGTTTAGGTTTTCGGAAAAAAAAATCTTGTCACCTTTGTTTAGCAACGCCATCTCTAGTTACAATTTTGAATTGAACCATTGAAATTAAACATAACTTGATTTAATTTTGACAGCTTATTTTTTTACTATATCAAGAACTACGTCAAGAACATGAGATGTGAAGATGAGAAGTTGTATGTCAGAAATGTGCATCTCAAAATTTCAAATTAATAGCTTTTAAGTACATAAAATACATAAGGAAACAATCTTATAAAATAAATGTAACAACATATTAGTGACAGTTTCGTTTAAACATATTTTTCAACTTCGTCGACGTGGTATTATTGAATCGTTATGGTTTGAAAATCGATGAAAAGAAAATGCTTCATGCTAAAGAGAGAAATACATACATCACTAGAATTTAGCTTACATATTATATTTTATGCTTCTTATTCAACTGATTGATAATTACGTAAAGAAACGTCATGTTGTCGTAGCTCAATTACAACGTACATTATACGGACCGAAGACGTCGGTTCGGAGCCTAACTCTCGTTTTTTTTAAGAAGCATACCGAGATGACATTTTTAGCTAATCTGTCTGCTATAGCGAAATGAAAATTTCACCAAGATCTGTCAAGAATTTCATTAAGTACAAAATTTTGTTTTTCGTACGTTATACTTGTGAACCCCTTGCATTTTATAGGACAAAATGTATCCCAAATGTTACTTTATAACAATAATTATCACTGTGTAAAATTTCATCAGAACCTGTCTAGTAGTTCTTGCGTAAATTTCTTCCATTTTGTGTTTTTTTTTTATAAGTAAGATATACATGGCCGTAGCTAGCGAGGGCATTGTGGAGCAAAGCCCTACCTTAAAAATACCAAAAATTAAGATAAATTATTATAATTAAATTGTTTGTTCACAGTTTAAGATTAAAAAATTGTAGCGATAGGTATCTAAACTTTCCCGAACATACCACAGTTTGTGACATTCGAGGGCAGATCAGTTATAATAACTTTTTTACTTACGAGGGATCTGTAACCAATGCTGCACTACCTCAAATTCGACTCTAGCTACAGCCCTGAAGATATACTGATATACATGTAAAAGATCCTAGATGTTATACCTGTTTATAAAATACTAACATACCAAATTTCGTCAAAATCCGTCCTGTAGTTTTTACGTAAATCCTGTACAAACGACAGACATACAAAAATTTTAAAAATTATTGATATGAGTTCTGTCATTAATTTTTAGCCCCCAGCAAGTTTTTTTTTTTTTGCTATAACGTATTTAATGTACAGATTTTGTCCCGTTAGCCTTTTATTATATGTATAGATTTATTCAAACTAAGCTTATAAGACAGTATAATTTAATAGCTATTTAATAATACGTATGTGATGTAAATTGTCAATACATATATGAGTAACTGCATCGGGCGCAATTACATCATCCGAATAAATAAAATTGTTTGAAATGTATTACCAACATGAAAGTTACCAAGTTATTTTATTGCTAAGTTGTCGTGTCATTTACATCTATAGACTGTCTATTTTTTAATAAATGGTTCCGGAATATACCGCTTCCAACCTATACTTATGAACTGACATTTTGTAATGTTCTCGTTACAAACAGATTCTATGAAAATAGGTTATAGAAATATTTGACTGCAGAAACGATTGAATCACATTTTATCAAAAATTTGTAGATGCTTATAAGCTTCGACCAGTTGGTTTTTTTAGAATATAATACTGTAGTGCAAAGGAATGGAAGATGGTATACACGTATTCGTCAGTAAATTTTATTCATATGAAAGATTAGTTTTTTATATTAAAATTTTTTAATATCAAATTTCACTTGTATAATATATACTAGTTTATACTATTATGATAAACACTTAAGTTTAACTCTGATTTAAAAAAATATTTCGCTGGTATATAGTTACGTGTGGGTTTATTGTTATAAGTTATGATTTATTGTTAAGAAGAATTATATTACACTAAACACGAATAAAGAAGTAGCTTGCGGTTGCTAGAAGCAGTTAAAACGTAAGCGAGAACTCAACCTGAAGAAAGAAGAGGTTTTTATCAATTAATGCTCATTTTAGTAATTCCTGTGAATCATTTTATGTTTATTGATTACACATATATCATTTTTTTATGTTAGCATGTTGTCATTGAATAGACTGATGTAACGAATAATGATGGTTGTTGATAAAGTACATATTTAATTTAAAAATGAAGGCTAGACTTTTCTTGATCAATGCATATTTGCAGTTTGACCATTGATATGAATTTAGGGTTTAAACGAAATTACCAGGTATCACTAAAAAAATCATTATTTTGGGACTATAAGCATTTACCTACAGTTATGTATTCAGCCGGTTTATATGTCTGATTATATGATAGTGTTATTGGTAAATTTCAAGTCCCTTTAAATATGATAATGGGAGACGAGGAATCATTAGATGGCGCGGTGAATCACTTCGAGTATGACGTCACGGCTATAAATTCGGGTGTCGCATTCCGCACGCGGACGCTCCGCTTGCGCATGTCGGCAGTTATATAAAAGAAAGTGGCGCGGTCGCGCGACGACCTTGCTCGGTGAAAGGCGTGGTGCAAGTGGCACAGCCGGAACTCGCTCTTCCCACGGACTGATCCCGCGTCTCTCGCCTCTCGTCCGCCATGCCGTTATGTGCCCGCGCAACTTTCGGTAACCGGTTCGATGTTAGCAAAAAATGCACTGACCACGATTGGACCGGTGCCAACGAGAAGAATCAGAGCGGTGGACATAAAACACGGTATGTTGCAAATTGTCTCTGAAGCTGCGGTACTTATATCTTGAAAGCCCAATTGTACGGGTTTAAATCTATCAGGATTGATTCCGAATTCCGGTTCATACTAATAGAGATTAGGAGCGAATTTTACATTTGTGTATACCGCTATACATAGAATTATGAAACCGCTTACACTTACAATAGAAGTCGCATAAGCTACGTGCCTGCCTTACCACTCATACATGAATTTTTCATGTATGTCCTTCTTGACTCCCGTAAGCACAATCAGTCTGTTTGCGTAGCTCTGACAGTGAACGTCTCCGCTAAAATATTATTATACGCAGTAAATATGTCTAATTTGCAGTGAATAATTGTAAAAATTATTACAGAAAGAAAAACGTAAAATCTAGTGGTATCTCTTTTCATGTGTAAGTATTGATTGAATTAAGTTTCTTTGTGAAATTAAATATTAAACTAACCCAAACTGTCATGGCAGCGCGCCATATGTCTAAGACGCTGTAGTGTTGTGCCTATTCTTACATTACTCTATGCCGCTATACCTATTTCTGTCACGTACAGTATTGTATATGCTGCTATGTTATGGTTCTAATTTGCAACACACAATGGTACTAGTATGGCTGGCATCAGTCCTACGATCTTCTCGAGTTGTACATAACTATAAGCTTCAGTGATCGCTTAATACCCATAAATAATATTTGCATTCTTATCTCATAAATATCAGCCACGGATATATCGGAGGGGGCAATCGGGGCATCCGCTACGGGCGACAGTTTCGGGAGGCGCCAAAATATATAAAATGATCAAAGATAAAAAACCCGTTTCATAAAGCGTCTATCATACGGAAACAGGGTTGGCTCACCTTCGACTTGTAAGAAAAAGGCGCCACATAGGTCCATATCAGAAGTAAACTTGTGCACTACTCCATTAGTAAACTTGTGGATCCAAGATGCTTATTTGAGATTTACAGTTTTAACAATTGACGTCTTTTTACTGACTCTATGCTCTCGGGTAAATATATAATTTAATGACAGAGTTACAGGGTAATAGAAAACAAAGACTTCATATATATTGTCCCATTCACGAAAAATGCCAACCGTAAAATAAACGTAAATTCAAGGCTGCATATTCTAGACTGCTAATAAATGTTATTCGCTAAGTCATAACATGGGTAGAGTTCAATTTTAGTAGTATGTTCAGAAAAATACATTTTTTTTGTTGTGGCGTGAAATAATGTGTTTCATAATATGTATTAAGATTGTAACATGCATTGATACATTAGCAGTTACTGCTAGTAGTATCAATCTAAAGTATGTGATTTCAAATAGCACAGGGTTTGTTTCTAGATGTTTACGGACAGCAATAACTACTTTAAATTAGTTAGTTCGAATACATACTCGTCCTCTAATTACGTACTCGGTAAAAGCAAAGCGATAGCAAAAGTAACTAAACGTTTGCTTAGACTAGAAAATTAGATTATGTAGCAGACATAATCAGCAAAGCAACAACCGTACCGCGTCAACTTTCGAATGATTTGGAAAAATATTTGATATATGTATGTATTTCGAATCGGATGATTTAACATTTTGCTCTTGCGAAATACAAATTAGGAGTCAGAATGCTACATGTGTTATTGTTGTATTAATAATCTGTAATTATTAATGTATGTCACTGCACTAGAGGTCACTCTAAAATAAGGTTAAGTTGTTGTCACTTAAGATGTCATCGGTCTAACAGTTATTGTAAATGTGTAATAAATACATTAAATGATAAATAAGGTGTTCTTAATTGAGACACCGATAAAACATGGCGCAGTCGGCAGGGTTCGAACATTTTTTTTTTTATTGTAGCACGGCAAAATGACTGCACTGTGCCTGATGGTAAGCACAGTATAATCCAAAAACAACGGCGACCAGCGAGCGACACACCATCCATCGCTGGTCGCCGCTGTCATGCCGGCCTGCGAAAACCTGGATATGCACAAGCTGATCCCGAAACGCGACCCGCAGAAGCGAATCACTATGACGAGCCTTTTCGCCATATACATGGTGGTTGCGACCCAGTCGGGTTTTAAAACACTACCACCCCGCTTTCGCCATTGCCTCGTTCGTTATTCAGCAGGGTGCACCACGTGCAGGTGAGGTTGGCTTCGATGTCTCAAGTCTTAGATGTTATTCGACACCCCTTACACCCCAAACATACACTCCCATAAACATACCTAATTTTCCATAATATATGTTCTCATCTTATATCTTATCTATACATATAATAAAAAAAGTAAATCTAAGGAGTATGTACTTTTTCGATTTTTGTGAAAAAAATTGTTGCAGGCGTGTCTAGGAATAAGTAATAAAATATGTTATATTTCAATCATTTTTAGAAATGTCTGTCTGTCTGTCTGTCTGTTTGTATGAATACGCTTCACTGCTTAAGTACTGAGTTCACAATGAGACCTCGTTAAGAAAATCATAAAGCATATCTTCGAGAGTAACTTAATCTTGGTTTCATTAAAATCGGTCCACTCTATCATACATTATTGTAATTTGAATGACAGCACGACTTAAGTACGAGAGAAGAGTAGTAAATCTATATTACTACTAGTGGGCCGGGCGGTCGTTGTCCTGCCTTGATAATAAAAAAAAAATCTAAAATACAACCACAGGGCCACCCACCGGGATCAATTGTGAATCTAAACCATTCTCGGATCCACTGGAACACGCACACAAAATTTCATCAAAATCGGTCCAGTCGTTTAGGAGGCGTTCAGTACGAGTTAAGTACGAAAGAAGAGTACTAAATCTATATTAATACTAGCAAGCCGGCAGGACGTTGTCCTGCCTTGATAATAAAAAAAAAAATCTAAAATACAACCGCAGGGCCACCCACCGGGCTCAATTGTGAATCTAGACCATTCTCGGATCCGCTGGAACACGCACACAAAATTTCATCAAAATCGGTCCAGTCGTTTACGAGGCGTTCAGTGACATACACACGTACAGAAGAAATTTATATATAAAGATTATAAAGCTGAAGGGATCGTTTGTTTGGTTGAACACGCTAATCTCAGGAATTACTGGTCTAATTTGAAAAATTCCATCAGTGTTAGATAGCTCATTTATCAAGGAAGGCTTATAGCCTATATATCAGCATGCTAAGACCAACAGGAGCAACAGGAGCGGAGCAACAATGTAGAGAGTTTCAAAATCGGGGTTTATTTCCTTCTGAGAGCTTCTGCTACATATTAACGTTAGACCAAAGTAACTATAATAATATGTAATAATAAAATGATAGAGGTTTACCGTGTGCGTGGATCACACAAAACTGCTAAATAGATTACGTTCAACTTTTTAAACTTGTACAACTTATAACAACGTAGATGAAATAGCGGGTATCAACTACTTTATAATAAATCAAAAATATTGTTGGTAAAATTCCAAAAGTGAATTATTTTTGTCGCTTGATTCTATTTGTTCTAGCACTTGTTTTGTACGTGCAATAAAAATACTGAAAAGTCCTTGAATTCTTAACAAGCTCGAGTAGATTCAACATCATAATATAAAATAATATATAGAGTATACCTTAAATGAAGCCTAAACGTATCAAAATACTGTTAAGAGCGATTTCAATGTTCAATAATTGTCTTCTAAACCCTTCAAACATTATACCCGCAACGCATTACATACTAGTTTAGCCTTTAGGTAATGTTCAAGTATTTTGGTACTTACGTAGCCCCTACATTTTTACGTCCTTCGTTTATTTATAGATTACTAAAATTCTATACTCATTGAGACCATTTTACCAAGTATTAATTGTGTTGCAATTGCCAAACATACACTCCCATAAACATACCTAATTTTCCATAATATATGTTCTCATCTTATATCTTATCTATACATATAATAAAAAAAGTAAATCTAAGGAGTATGTACTTTTTCGATTTTTGTGAAAAAAATTGTTGCAGGCGTGTCTAGGAATAAGTAATAAAATATGTTATATTTCAATCATTTTTAGAAATGTCTGTCTGTCTGTCTGTCTGTTTGTATGAATACGCTTCACTGCTTAAGTACTGAGTTCACAATGAGACCTCGTTAAGAAAATCATAAAGCATATCTTCGAGAGTAACTTAATCTTGGTTTCATTAAAATCGGTCCACTCTATCATACATTATTGTAATTTGAATGACAGCACGACTTAAGTACGAGAGAAGAGTAGTAAATCTATATTACTACTAGTGGGCCGGGCGGTCGTTGTCCTGCCTTGATAATAAAAAAAAAATCTAAAATACAACCACAGGGCCACCCACCGGGATCAATTGTGAATCTAAACCATTCTCGGATCCACTGGAACACGCACACAAAATTTCATCAAAATCGGTCCAGTCGTTTAGGAGGCGTTCAGTGACATACACACGTACAGAAGAAATTTATATATAAAGATTATAAAGCTGAAGGGATCGTTTGTTTCGTTGAACACGCTAATCTCAGGAATTACTGGTCTAATTTGAAAAATTCCTTCAATGTTAGATAGCTCATTTATCAAGGAAGGCTTATAATATATATATCATCACGCTAAGACCAACAGGAGCGGAGCAACAATGTAGAGAGTTTCAAAATCGGGGCTTTATTTCCTTCTGAGAGCTTCTGCTACAGTTTAGCGTTAGCTACAAGTAACTATAATAATAAGTAATCATAAAATTATAGAGGTTTGCCGTTGTGCGTGGATCACACAAAACTGCTAAATAGATTACGTTCAACTTTTTAAACTTGTACAACTTATAACAACGTAGATGAAATCGCGGGTATCAACTACTTTATAATAAATCAAAAATATTGTTGGTAAAATTCCAAAAGTGAATTATTTTTGTCGCTTGATTCTATTTGTTCTAGCACTTGTTTTGTACGTGCAATAAAAATACTGAAAAGTCCTTGAATTCTTAACAAGCTCGAGTAGATTCAACATCATAATATAAAATAATATATAGAGTATACCTTAAATGAAGCCTAAACGTATCAAAATACTGTTAAGAGCGATTTCTACTATATTCGTCTGGAATTTATTGATAAAATATTTATTGATTTTTGAATTATTCATGTACTTAGGTTGTTATACTTTAAACTAAAGGAGAAAATTAAGTATTAAGTTTATTTATAGATTACTAAAATTCTATACTCATTGAGACCATGTTACCAAGTATTAATTGTGTTGCAATTGCATTGAATCAAAGATTCATGGAAGATTAAAAATTACATAAACTTCCAACAATGAAGGTCGTATGGATGCTTCTTCGGGCAAAAAAATGATTGCAAATTGGTTTTTAATTGCGCAAGTGAGACGGCGAGCGATGTTAGAACGACGTTGGCCTAGAATTCAGATAATTTCCGATTGCCACGGCCGCGGTAAGTGCGGGCGCGGGCGGCACAGCCTAGCAACAGGGCGAGTTCATACCGCCTCTCCGCGCCACACCGTCCGTCGCGTGTTGTCTTACGAATAAAGTTTACTAAGCAAACTATAGCTACATATGCGCTATCGAATACCTCCTATAAATTATATTACGTAAATTTATTTGTACCATTAAATATATACCCAAATGATAATATAATATTTCACATAACATTGAAGAGATATATGAAGGAACGTATGCGTTTAAAGTTGAATTATTTTTTATACGAAACACTGCAATTTTCATGTATATTGTATCTTGATAAGATAACATTATTTAACATTCCCTCACTGTTAATTGCAAATGATTATCTTTAAGGGTTTCATCATATCATAAAAGCTAAATTATAAAATATTAGCAACCACCCGTGAATTAATACGCTTTAATTATTATATAAAATGTAATAACAGTATTCTTTATCGATCAAGAATGTTGTAGTTTTCTATCAGTGAAAGAATTTTGAAGATCGGGTGCTACTAGGAAGTACAGTAATTTATCCCAAAGATTTCAAATGAAGCGTAAAAATACTTTTCATAATTAACTGCAAAATAGTATTGTATAGTTTAGAAATAAATTAAAGTAAAAACGATGATAGATAAATATAGTTTCAGTAAGATCACCTGCCTATGAGCCTAGACTACAGACAATGCAGAGCGCTGCGCGTGCGGCCGCGAACCCGGATGCGACCGCCTGACGTAACACAGCCTTCGTCCCCTCTCCCCGCTGCACCCGCCCCCGGCAGGCAACCGCACCGCGCCACCCGCTGTGACCATACCCCCTTCCCACTGTACTGCACCCACTTCGGCACGTCGCGTCTGGGCAACCGTCTGTTCCGACGCGACGCTTTGATCTTGTTCATCTAACCATGTCTTGTCACCGCATCGCCCTTGTAATGAATCCCTTATATGGGTTACATTCGATCACTGTTAAAATTTCTGACGAAACATATATAGGTACCTATGTTGTTCGTCTATATTTGATTGATATCTCACTCACCTTGATGGAACTGTTTGTTAATTATATTGCGATTTAAAGTCTTCTAAATGTCTCATCTTTAATTATAAATAGAATAACAATACAATGTTTAGTTATATTAGTAAAAAGACGGCTACAATAACGAAGAAACAGTCCTTCCCGTGTCACGAACTCATGATATTAACTCTAATTTGAAATGAGATTGTCTATATTAAGTGTAAGGTCACGTTTCGTTTTGGTTAACGAGCATGTAGTGATAATTTATGGCCTTTGAAATAGGTAGCGACTTTTTATAAATTAAAATATTTAAAAAAAGTAGTAATATAATTAGAAATCATACGTGTTAGAATACTTAAATCATTGTAAACTTCTGAAACTGAGTGTAGTTTTGATTATTAGGTTGAACTTGCGAAAAGTTCTAGACTAAATATAATTCCCGACGAACAACCATATTCAGATGAACAAAATCACAGGTATTATTCAGTATATTACTATTAAACTACTACTATTAAACAATACATACTATTACATACATGGTAGTTTTGACGTTCATAAGCGCCTTATTAGGGCCTAAACTGAATAAAGTATTTTTGATTTGATTTATTGTTTAAATATAAACCAAAATGTTACAACAGAATCAAAACATGTTCTTAGATACTTTTCAGTAAATTATAAGTCAATACTGCATTTTAGGCTGATACATAGATGGTTAATAAACAAGTCATTTTAATTAAAGATAAACTAAAATTAGAAATACATACCGTGATTTTTTTTCTTTCAAACATTATACCCGCAACGCATTACATACTAGTTTAGCCTTTAGGTAATGTTCAAGTATTTTGGTACTTCCGTAGCCCCTACATTTTTGCGTCCTTCGTTTATTTATAGATTACTAAAATTCTATACTCATTGAGACCATGTTACCAAGTATTAATTGTGTTGCAATTGCATTGAATCAAAGATTCATGGAAGATTAAAAATTACATAAACTTTCAACAATGAAGGTCGTATGGATGCTTCTTCGGGCAAAAAAATGATTGCAAATTGGTTTTTAATTGCGCAAGTGAGACGGCGAGCGATGTTAGAACGACGTTGGCCTAGAATTCAGATAATTTCCGATTGCCACGGCCGCGGTAAGTGCGGGCGCGGGCGGCACAGCCTAGCAACAGGGCGAGTTCATACCGCCTCTCCGCGCCACACCGTCCGTCGCGTGTTGTCTTACGAATAAAGTTTACTAAGCAAACTATAGCTACATATGCGCTATCGAATACCTCCTATAAATTATATTACGTAAATTTATTTGTACCATTAAATATATACCCAAATGATAATATAATATTTCACATAACATTGAAGAGATATATGAAGGAACGTATGCGTTTAAAGTTGAATTATTTTTTATACGAAACACTGCAATTTTCATGTATATTGTATCTTGATAAGATAACATTATTTAACATTCCCTCACTGTTAATTGCAAATGATTATCTTTAAGGGTTTCATCATATCATAAAAGCTAAATTATAAAATATTAGCAACCACCCGTGAATTAATACGCTTTAATTATTATATAAAATGTAATAACAGTATTCTTTATCGATCAAGAATGTTGTAGTTTTCTATCAGTGAAAGAATTTTGAAGATCGGGTGCTACTAGGAAGTACAGTAATTTATCCCAAAGATTTCAAATGAAGCGTAAAAATACTTTTCATAATTCAAGTAATTTTAATTAAAGATAAACTAAAATTAGAAATACATCCCTTGATTTAATTTTAAATGTATAAATATTTTTATTTACTATATCTAAACCGTTCACGGGTATAAGAAAGTATTTGTAATACGTACGTATTTAATATTTTTGTTTCGTGGATGGCAATTAATAGAAGTTATCATATATATTACTATATATATAGTCAGACCGTCAAGAAATTATTCAGTTTTTAATTAGTGAACATGCCACGAGATAATTATTTTATGAAATTAAAAATAAAACCGTTCGCCCGTCACGGTTAGTGGACGGGACATTGACGCTTTACACAAACTTGCTTTTTGTATACCTACCTAATTCTTTTTTTACATTTTGATATCGTTTTATTATGTACTTCTACCAACACTTCAAGGAAAAACATTGTATTCAATATATTCAAAAAGTATCAATAATATTACTTATTTAAATTGAAGTATTTATTTTTAAAATTTTTCATTGATTAAATTAATGTAAATAAAAATATAAATATAGCCATAGACATATGGATACAAAAATCTTTAATATGATACAGAAGAAGTCTGTTTTAAATCTTGAGGAACTACAAACGTTAACACATTCTTCAAATCTTAACAGTTAGCTTAAAATACTAAATATAGCCATAGACATATGGATACAAAAATCTTTAATATGATACAGAAGAAGTCTGTTTTAAATCTTGAGGAATTATAAACGTTAACACATTATCCATGACTAAACTCTTGAATTGTTTCTTAACAGTTAGCTTAAAATAGTTATTAAATGAACTAGAGGCATTCTAGAATATACGTACAAATGAAAACACGTTAGTGGGACAAAACTGTGATGTGACTACCTAATGAGCGTTATACCGAAATAAAAACAACCTTGTGGATCAGAGCAGTGAAAGAATTTTGAAGATCGGGTGCTACTAGGAAGTACAGTAATTTATCCCAAAGATTTCAAATGAAGCGTAAAAATACTTTTCATAATTAACTGCAAAATAGTATTGTATAGTTTAGAAATAAATTAAAGTAAAAACGATGATAGATAAATATAGTTTCAGTAAGATCACCTGCCTATGAGCCTAGACTACAGACAATGCAGAGCGCTGCGCGTGCGGCCGCGAACCCGGATGCGACCGCCTGACGTAACACAGCCTTCGTCCCCTCGCCCCGCTGCACCCGCCCCCGGCAGGCAACCGCACCGCGCCACCCGCTGTGACCATACCCCCTTCCCACTGTACTGCACCCACTTCGGCACGTCGCGTCTGGGCAACCGTCTGTTCCGACGCGACGCTTTGATCTTGTTCATCTAACCATGTCTTGTCACCGCATCGCCCTTGTAATGAATCCCTTATATGGGTTACATTCGATCACTGTTAAAATTTCTGACGAAACATATATAGGTACCTATGTTGTTCGTCTATATTTAATTGATATCTCACTCACCTTGATGGAACTGTTTGTTAATTATATTGCGATTTAAAGTCTTCTAAATGTCTCATCTTTAATTATAAATAGAATAACAATACAATGTTTAGTTATATTAGTAAAAAGACGGCTACAATAACGAAGAAACAGTCCTTCCCGTGTCACGAACTCATGATATTAACTCTAATTTGAAATGAGATTGTCTATATTAAGTGTAAGGTCACGTTTCGTTTTGGTTAACGAGCATGTAGTGATAATTTATGGCCTTTGAAATAGGTAGCGACTTTTTATAAATTAAAATATTTAAAAAAAGTAGTAATATAATTAGAAATCATACGTGTTAGAATACTTAAATCATTGTAAACTTCTGAAACTGAGTGTAGTTTTGATTATTAGGTTGAACTTGCGAAAAGTTCTAGACTAAATATAATTCCCGACGAACAACCATATTCAGATGAACAAAATCACAGGTATTATTCAGTATATTACTATTAAACTACTATTAAACAATACATACTATTACATACATGGTAGTTTTGACGTTCATAAGCGCCTTATTAGGGCCTAAACTGAATAAAGTATTTTTGATTTGATTTGATTTATTGTTTAAATATTAACCAAAATGTTACAACAGAATCAAAACATGTTCTTAGATACTTTTCTGTAAATTATAAGTCAATAGTGCATTTCAGGCTGATACATAGATGGTTAATAAACAAGTCATTTTAATTAAAGATAAACTAAAATTAGAAATACATACCGTGATTTTTTTTTAAATGTATAAATATTTTTATTTACTATACCAAAGCGTTTACAGGTGTAAGAAAGTATTTGTAATACGTACGTATTTAATATTTTTGTTTCGTGGATGGCAATTAATAGAAGTTATCATATATATTACTATATATATAGTCAGACCGTCAAGAAATTATTCAGTTTTTAATTAGTGAACATGCCACGAGATAATTATTTTATGAAATTAAAAATAAAACCGTTCGCCCGTCACGGTTAGTGGACGGGACATTGACGCTTTACACAAACTTGCTTTTTGTATACCTACCTAATTCTTTTTTTACATTTTGATATCGTTTTATTATGTACTTCTACCAACACTTCAAGGAAAAACATTGTATTCAATATATTCAAAAAGTATCAATAATATTACTTATTTAAATTGAAGTATTTATTTTTAAAATTTTTCATTGATTAAATTAATGTAAATAAAAATATAAATATAGCCATAGACATATGGATACAAAAATCTTTAATATGATACAGAAGAAGTCTGTTTTAAATCTTGAGGAATTATAAACGTTAACACATTATCCATGACTAAACTCTTGAATTGTTTCTTAACAGTTATCTTAAAATAGTTATTAAATGAACTAGAGGCATTCTAGAATATACGTACAAATGAAAACACGTTAGTGGGACAAAACTGTGATGTGACTACCTAATGAGCGTTATACCGAAATAAAAACAACCTTGTGGATCAGAGAAATGAGTACATCACGCAACTGTCTGAATCATAGCCGGTACAACAAAGAGGTGAGTCAAGTTCGTGAATTGCATCACTATGTGGTGGCCACCGGACGCGGGGCGGTCACTCTTCCAGCGACAAATAATAAATGAAATCATAATATAATCAACCTTATATAATAATAATAATAATATTTTTTTTTATATTATCACGACAAAATGAGGGCACTATGCCTGATGGTAAGCACAGTACAATCCAAAAACAATGGCGAC
>MU159446.1:10000-111689 GCA_015888305.1 Antheraea pernyi | reverse complement strand
AAAAGCTGGATATGCACAGGCTGATCCCGAAACGCAACCCGCAGAAGCGAATCACTATGACGGGCTTTTTCGCCATATACATGGTGATTGCGACCCAGTCAGGCTGTAAAACCCTACCACCCCGCTTTCGCCATTGCCTCGTTCGTTATTCAGCAGGGTGCACCACGTGCAGGTGAGGTTGGCTAGGATGTCTCAAGTCTTATGATGGTTTTCGACACCCCTTACACCCCTCGACACTCCTTACACCCCATAATAATAACAGGAAGTATATTATGTTGTTTTCAACATATCTATGAATATTTTTAAACTGGAAGCATAGACTAAAGGGAATTCGAAATTATTCTTATCTTCTTTAATGTACGTGATTATTTATAAAGGAAATTATTTTACTCTGTAAGCGATTATGTTAATACACACGGAGTGAAATTGTGACGTATACTATAGCAAGTTAATTAATGTTTTTATCAAAATTATAGGGTGATATAAGGTAAATTGGAATTCATGTTTTTGAATATCCCACAATTAAATTTTATTTTTTATGCCAAAGGGCAGCAAACAGGCAGACGACCTATCTGATGTAAAGTGGTTACCGTCGCTTATACACAACTGCAACACTAGGGGCATCGCTGTTATGTCGCCGATCTTGAAGGGCGTGTTTCAATCCCTTTTATTGATAAGCCCCATGTAATAACCCTGAGGAAAAGCTGTACCAGGTAACTCATTCCATAACGCCAAACTCCGCATAATAAAGTCTCTAGAGAACCTTACGGTTATTGACATTTTGCTGGACTTTATGGTATGTGGATAAGCCGACAGCTAGCGGATGGTGGTGCGAGTTTGGAATGGCGATGAGGGCGCCATATCAAAAAGTTCTTCAGAACACTCTCCGTTATACATGCGGTAGAGATCACACAGAGACACAATGTCTCTGCGAAATTCTAATGACTCTAGACCGCATGTCAATTCGGGAAACAAACTTCAACGTCCAACTTTAATAAATAGTATAACGCAAATTATAGGCAATAGGTATCAACTTTACAAGATTTTTAGGACAGACCGATAAATATTGCATAGTGTATATCAGTAGTCCGGTAAAGCTATAAAGGCCCGTCTGGTTCAGGCCAACAGTGTTAGTCTGTTCGAAAAAAAATCAGATGTTCTAAAAACTAATACAGATTTAAAAATTAATCTATTAACGGTTATGTAAGAGGTTGCAGTACCAGTGATATTGCTGATAAGAACTGTCAAGTATATTTATGTTATAAATAAAAACGTAAGACGGGAACTGGCTACATGAGTCAACAGAAGGTTAAATTAATTTATTGTATTTTTTTTATGTCATAGATGGCAAACGAACAGATTGGTCACCTGATGTTAAGTGATCACCACCGTCCATGGACACTAACAACACCAGAGGAGTCGCAAGTGCGTTGCCACCCTTTGGGGGAAAGGGAGAGGAGAAAGGAAAGGGGAGGGGAGGTAGGCCTCCGGCGCTCTCACTGACCGAACGAAACGCAACAATGCAAGCACGGTTACTTCACGTCGGTTTTCTATGAGAGGGTGGTACTACCCCGGACGAGTCGACCCATCCGTGCTGATACCAGTAATAGTTTCAGCGTGGCTTTACCACCATTAAAAATAATAAATAAGGTAATAAAAGTAATAAATAAGGCTTACTTTTTAGTCTACCATTGACCAAGATATTTTGAAGTTTTAATGATATTTTTTATTTCTATTCACCGGGTCCTAAGACTAGATATTCACTCTCACGCTTCTGTAAAAAAATAAGGTTGGGTAAAAATTACATTGTAATTTAGACACATCTGCCGTAAGCCTAAATGAAAAAAGAGAAAATTATAGAAACGCAAAAACATAACCAAATACATTAAAGAGATTATGATGTAAATATAATCTGGTAGGAGATAAACCTTTTTTTATTTTTGCGTATAAAACCGACATTCTCACCAGTCACACTGTAAACTTTCAAAGGTCAATGACACGGTCACACTCGTGACATTTACGTAGATATTGTATAGGTACGTATGTATTTATAGCTGCAAAACATATTCCGATGTTTATATAAGAACGTGTCTCTGAAATATAAACGAATGTAACTAACCGATAATCATGATTATTCATTCGAATCATCGTAAAACTGTCAAATGTCGAACCGAATAAATCGAAATAATTGAATAGAAAGCAAGCTAAAACTTGTAGGTGTCTTGTCGGAACTCGTCCATAGTCGGCGGTCGAATCCCGATATGAAACATCCGTGCGGAGCGGCAAATCGTAGCTGCGGGCCTTCCTCAAGGCCGGTCGTTCCTTCATAGATATCACAACACATACATACATTATATATTGTATACTTATTGAATCTTAATTAATCCGGTAACTTGTATTTTTTGTTAGTGCGCGGCATTATTTTTTTAATAATAAAATACACCGTCGAGTTTTCTAATAACACTTCCTATTACTACTACCTAATTTAAATGCCGAAGTCTTATTTATTAACTAGCTGTGCTCGCGACTCCGTCCACGTGTAAACTTACGTAAAAAACAGTGATTAATAAAGTTATCTGAATGTATTAAGTCTATTTACTTATCTACTGCACTAACGTATTTACGCTGCGTCGTCATTAAAATTACAATAACTTTTGATACACCGAACCGATTTCAATGAAACGAAGACTAAGTAATCGTCGAAGATACGCTCTATAATTTTTATTTGCTTTATTATGAACCCAGTAATTTAGCAGTGATGCGTGTTGTGTCATTTCTAAAAATGATTGATATGTATTTTATTACTTATTTACATTCTTATTCCAGGACACCTGCACCAATTTTTTCCACGAAAATAGAAAAAGTACAAACACATTCGATTTACGAGAATGTATATAAGGACGCGCGACCGTGCTGCCTTCTGGTTTTAATGTAAGCTTCATTATCTGTAGTGCCATTAATACCACAGGAAATATTATTAGGAACTCTTTGCTATAAAGTAAATAAAATATAGAAAACTACGAATATTTTACTATGCCTATGATAAGTAACGAATTAAATTAAAATAGAAGTTTTGGTTATGTTTACGCCAAAGAAGTTTTACTTCAATTGCGTGTGACGGTTACACGCACTCATTTTTTTTCGTTTGAAAGCTTCCGTTATGTTTTAGAGTTAGCCCATTATAACTATTCCACATGGACGAAGTCGCGAGAATAGCTAGACATTTATATAAATATTGTATAATTTTTTGGAGGTTTCACTTTTACCGCGTGTGTGTTGTTGCACATTATGTAAACTTTACTATAAATTAACTTTAGGTGAAAAACTCTTCATATTATGTACACACAAAAAAAGTATAACACTGAATTACCATTAATGTAACAAGAAAAACGTTCACAATTGGGATAAATTGACCAACATAGTTATATAGGTAATAAGAGTTACGAAGATTTGACTCTTACCCCACTTTTGTTTTGAACTCTTCGGAATAAATAAGTAGCTACAAGCGACGAACTCTACTCAGGTTCTAATAACTCAGTAAACAGGCAGACCCGTTTATAATGTATTAAATCATTTTATAGGCATAGACGAAGTGAGCATTCAGTAAATCTAACATCTTTAGAAGCTGGCTTTGCATTCCGATGTCTAGACCCAGACCAATAGGACAGATCGTGCCAACCCCTACGACTGTAGAGATATTAGGTGAAACAGGGTAACTAGGGATGCCACATTAGTCCATCAATAAAATGTTTACCATTAATTTCAAATAGAAACTTATAAATAAGAGCTTCGGCTCGTCGATGGTAAGGAATTTATAACTAATTTTTTTAAAGATAACACTAAAGCTCGTCTATAATTACTAAATAAAGAAAATCGATGGACAAAGAAGAAGATGTAGTGAACTGTTTTATCTTCGCCTATTTATATAATTAGGGATCGCCCAATGTTCGACATTCAACCATATTTTTGAAGTTTTGTTTTGTTTTGAAAAGTGAAAGTTTTGAAGTTTGAAGGTTTTTTGTCGAAAGTTAACTATAATATAGGTCAACCATATTTTTGAAGTTTTGTTTTGTTTTAAAAAGTGAAAGTTTTGAAGTTTTTTTGTCGAAAGTTAACTATAATATAGTCAATAGTTTGAAAAATAACTCTAAAGCCCGTAAGTAGCTACTTAAAACAGAAAAATAGTAAAGAAAATCGGTTGAGAAACAGAGGAGGAAGATGTACGAAAGTGTTTTGTTCTGTTTTTTTTTTATTTCGATCTGATTACCGCTGTTGGTCTGTCGGGTATTTACAGCTTCCCCGGGTTTTTCGGGTGATCGCTTAAGGCACTCAATCGTATGGCATCGATCTGAACGGTCGCGTCTCGGTTTGGACTATTTGCCTTGCCTGCGATATTGCATATCATTACCATACATTTAAACGTTGATGAGACTCATATGCGTACCTACATATGTATGTGGGGCGTGTGTAATGAACTAGTGAATACAGTGTCATTGTATTACGCTAGCAACGTGCTCGTGGACTCCACTCCGGGGGATCGGCTCTAGGCTTGAGACGCTGCCGAAAGGGGCCGTGTCGAATGTGCGGTAGTGAAATTGACCGCCAGACCACAGCACCCTGATCTTGGAAATTGGATGGTTACGTATCGTTCTTTATTATTACTTTCTCGGGGTGATCGATGAAGAAATTTTAGTACTTGTATTAGAGCACTTAGTACTAGATATGGAAGTGTAGTCCGCATCGAATATCATTAATATCCTGGGGTGGTTTACGACTTTGCGAAATATTTAGTCGTGAGGGACTTGACGTATGCCCAGACCTAAGGAAGCCCCATTTACTTATGAAGATCGATCGCCAGGTTGAGGTCGCGTGGGATACCGAGTGACTTTCTTAAGAAGCGATTTTACAAAACCTGCTTCTTATGAAAATTGGGATACGACATGTGAGCAAATACTATGCAGTTATATGTTAGTATGGTGCGGACACATGTTTTGTAGTGCGTGAGTTTCTATCCGAGGGTCATTTTGCTATTCGAGCATACGAGGGAATGCAAGCGGCCAAAGACAATGGCGGCCTTCTTCCGGATCTGTGTACGTGTGCTTTAAAATCGACCCCTTTAGAGGGTAATACTTAGGTACTTAACCTGAGTGGCTCAAAGCATGTCAACTCCGTATAGCATGTAGGACTCGGGTAAGAATGTATTTATATCATTCTATAACCTATAGAGTGATATAAACTATAACGCCGGCCTATAACCTCTCCAAAATAACAGTGTCATCAGATTAACAACCTATTTGGCCCATACAGATCGCGGTGGTTTGCTGATGTACAGTTTGAACCAGGAGGGTGTGAGGATGGACCCTTGGGGTACACCTGAACGGACCGGATGAGCGACTGTTTTGTCTCTGTCTATTTATCATTACATAGTATAAAACAAAGTCACCTACCGCGTCTGTCTGTCTGTCTGTTCGCGATAAACTCAAAAACTACCGAACGGATTTTCATGCAGATTTCACCGGTGGATAGAGGGATTGATGAGGAACATTTTAGTATATAATTTGTCAAGGATATTATCATAAGCAGGGCGGGACAACGTCTGCCGGGCCCGCTAGTATATAGATAAAACATACACACAGAACTGACAACGTATGCTCAATACACAATATCTAGTTATGTGAATGTGGATTAAACCTGCAACGTTTCAATAGCAGTGCCACGAAACTTGCCAAAATTTACGAGACCAGTTTAAAAACCATAGCGTCAACCCTAATTCAGTTGGCAGTGCATTGGCAGCAACGGTACCGGTGCTCGACGCGACGACGGTGGTTAAGGGCGAGCCCTGAATGCCGTCCGACTAGTTTCTCCTTTGCACCAGGAATGTCACCTACATGCTATACATCTTACTGGATTTAATTTGCAATGTGCGAATCCACACCTATTACTGCATTTTCCGCATACCGACAATAATTGATCTTCGTACATAGTCAATTACTTAGGAATAATTATCCATAAATCCGTATTAATTAATCTATTTACGCCGTGATAATGGTTATGAGAAGTACTGGATTAAAAAAAAAATATTTTTTTTTTAGTTTATGTTTTTTTTTTTTATGTCATAGGTGGCAAACGAACAGGTGGGTCACCTGCTGTTAAGTGATCACCACCATCCATGCACACTAACAACCCCAGAGGAGTCGTAAGTGCGTTGCCATCTTTCGGAGGGAAGGGTTAGGGGAGGGAAAAGGAGAGGAGATGATTCGCTTCTGCGGGTCGCGTTTCGGGATCAGCCTGTGCATGATAGCGGCGACCGGCGATGGATATTATGTCACTCGGTGGTCGCCATTGTTTTTGGATTGTACTGTGCTTACCATCAGGCACAGTGCAGTCATTTTGCCGTGCTACTATAAAAAATAAAAAAAAGTTATGAGAAGTACTAAATTAAAAAAAAAATATCTTTTTTTTAGTTTATGTATCCTCTAGCTGATTCCCTCTCACTTCGTTGGGCATTAAAAATGGCAAAGAGGTTATCGAAACAAAAAAATAAGAGCCGAGAACCATTTACATAATAATTCGCATTGAATCTTCGATCAACAATAAATTGAATGGTCATATTTCTATGCTGATTCAGTAGTTTTTACGTGAGCCTCGAAATAACTTTTTCGTTATGTATACATATATATTAGAAAGATAGAAGACAAATTTAGACTGAGGGGCACAATATAATAAATCCACGGGCACAATTGACACAGCTCTTTTTGAAATACATCAGCGCATACGCCGCTACTGTCAGTGGTAAGAAGCACGTAGTCCGGTGAAGCTGTTAAGGCATTGCAAGGCTAACAGCGTACTGAGTTCGAAAAAAAAGCAAGAAGCGCTGAATTACAAGAGACTCACAAATCATTATATGGAATCTCATACCTCATTCCGATATACACGTATGTATTTGTGAATCATGCAATTTCGATTGTATAATTCACAAATGAATATATGTATGAATAGCTTAGAATAGTTAGCTAGGTCAGATGCGACTTTTCATGTAACAGCCAAAGCCGAGATGCCGTGCGCCCTTGTGTATGTTACCTAAAAACCAAATCGGCTCAGTGCCTTAAGCGCTCGCCTTAGTAGTCCGGTGAAGCTGTAAAGACCTTTCCAGGTCAATAGCTTAGACAGTTCGAGAGAAGAAAAAAAGTGGAATCTCATATAGGACCGATTTCAGTTAAAAGTAAGAAGTTAACACTTAAACTCAGGTGAAATATTTACCTTTTTGCTGTTTATATATATTGCATAAAAATAATTCGGTAGTATTGTAAATAAATATGCTTCTTGCAAAAAGCAGCCTGTAGAGAATATTTTCCAAATAATATTTAAAAAAAGTTAATAATGTTAATTAACATCATTATATCAAGTTCCGTTAAGAAAATAAACATAAAATTCGTCCGTATTTATTACAAATAAATCCAATCGATTCAATCCGACATCCAATAAATCTCGATGTCTCTATATCTTCCGTGCACGTCAGATAAGATTTTTGTTTTAAGAATAAATTCGTTTTTTATTGACTTTATAACTGTTGTATATATTTACACTTTCGGTGTGTATGTTGTTCATAATAATTCTTCTTGTAGCTTGTCAAATTTAGGTGAATCTCGATTTTTTGTGATGATCGAGAATAGCGAGATGCTTTCCAAAGCAAACAAGTTTTTTTTTTTATATCATAGTAGGAGGCAAAGGAACAAGTGGGTCACCTGATGTTAAGTGATCACCGCCGTTCATAAACACTAGCAATACCAGGCGAGTCGTAACTGAGTGTGTTTGGGGGGACGGAGGGGAGGACAGTTCGGTCTCCGGCGCTCTCACTGACCGAACGAAACGCAACAAAGCAAGCACTGTTAATTCACGTTGGTGTTTCTGTGAGAGGGTGGTAGTACCCTGGGCGAGCCGACCCATTCATGCTGAACCAGTAATAGCTTCAGCGTGGCTCTACCACCTACAAAAGGTCATTTTAACGATCATGCTTGCTCTGGGCCTTAATTGAATAAAAATTTTGAAGTGAAAACTTCATTACATTTATAATTTCGCGTCATGACATGCTAGTAAGCATGACCGATCGTATTGCGCTTATGCGGCTTGCGTCAGACTGGCGACGCGTAGTCTTGTGGCCTCTGCACATCTCTGTACAAAAGAGACACTTTCGGTGCGTATGTGTGTTAATAATAATTCTTCTTGTAGCTTGTCAAATTTAGGTGAATCTCGATTTTTTGTGATGATCGAGAATAGCGAGATGCTTTCCAAAGCAAACAAGTTTTTTTTTTTATATCATAGTAGGAGGCAAAGGAACAAGTGGGTCACCTGATGTTAAGTGATCACCGCCGTTCATAAACACTAGCAATACCAGGCGAGTCGTAACTGAGTGTGTTTGGGGGGACGGAGGGGAGGACAGTTCGGTCTCCGGCGCTCTCACTGACCGAACGAAACGCAACAAAGCAAGCACTGTTAATTCACGTTGGTGTTTCTGTGAGAGGGTGGTAGTACCCTGGGCGAGCCGACCCATTCATGCTGAACCAGTAATAGCTTCAGCGTGGCTCTACCACCTACAAAAGGTCATTTTAACGATCATGCTTGCTCTGGGCCTTAATTGAATAAAAATTTTGAAGTGAAAACTTCATTTCATTTATAATTTCGCGTCATGACATGCTAGTAAGCATGACCGATCGTATTGCGCTTATGCGGCTTGCGTCAGACTGGCGACGCGTAGTCTTGTGGCCTCTGCACATCTCTGTACAAAAGAGAACTCAGTTATTCTATTGTATTGAGTCCGCATGACTGCCTTGATTTTTTTTAATTTGTATTCATATTGACCGTAGAATATGACCTGTCGTTGGAAAATAATAACAAGGGTGTCTAGTAAATAATTTTTATTCTATAAAATACAGATTCTTACACAGGACTATTAAACAAGGGTCAAGTAACAAACGCATTTTTTTAAATGCGATTAACGCCTATTTTCGCGTCGTAATTGACAAATAATGACACAGTTTCACGACGATAAGCATCTGTAAGTCGAATTAGTGTTGTCACGATATTTGTATTAGCATTTATTCTTTAACGTTATTGTTCTTTTCGTGATCTCACGTTTTACCAAACGAGCGATTCTAACTTCTATGAAATAACATTTCAACAAACGCATTCAAAACTATTGGATCATCAGTAAAATTCATTTTGGAATGTAATTAAAAGGGTTCTTTGCCAAAAAACTCTTTCTAATTAGATTAAATAACAACATGCTTGTATAAAAATTAAATTTAAGAAAGCATTTTAATAATATACGTTTAAATAACACGATAAAGAAGATTAATAATAACAGAAGTGGATAACGATTAAAATAGATTTTTTTTGTCCTAAGAGGCAAATGAACAGGCGTGTCACCTGATCTTAAGTGATCACCACCGTCCATGGACACTAGCAACACTAGATTGATTGATTGAGTTTGGGGGGAGGGGGATAGGATAGGGAGTGGAGGGAGGGGAAGGGGTGAGAAGGGAGTTGGACTTCCGGCGCTCTCACTGACCGAACGAAACGCAACAATGCAAGCACGTACTTCACGTCGATTTTCTATGAGAGGGTAGTATTAACCCGGACGAGCTGACCCATTCATGCTGAAACCAGTAATAGTTTTAGCGTGGCTCTACCACCTACAAAAACATATTAATAATCCCCTAATATAAGGCCTAATATATCAATACCGCTTTCTTAGTTTTAAGTAATTTATCATCATTACCTTATCAGCCAGTAAGAGATCCACTGCAGAGTTTTTGGTCTCTGAAAAGATCGATAATGGCTACTACAGCCCACGACGTATTAGTGATTTCAAACTCCAATAGATCCACAAGTCTATATACTCCCACATACAGTGGTACTGCAAGAATATTTGGTAGATTAAGTTTTCCTAACAATATATTCCTTCACTGTCAGCGGTTAGTGTTATCAATTGCAATTAGCAATAGCACGTGAATTCCGAAAAATTAGTTGGTACATGTCGACCGGACACCGAATTGATAACTCCACCGATCAAAACATTCGACCAACACGGCTATTGATTATTATTAATGTATTATATTATATATATTACCACAGGAAAGTTAACCCTTAAACAACCATACGCAACATATGGAATGTAAAATGGAACGTTTCATTTATTTTTAAGATAAAAGAATTCACTGAACTGAATGAAGCGATAATTAATGTATTATATTATTTATGTATTAAATCCAAGGAAAGTTAAACCTCCAATGAGCATAAACATAAGTGATATAAATCGGGACGTATTTATTTATTTTTAGGATACAAGAATTAAGTGAACTGAATTAAGCGACAATGTTCTCGCAACTATATTCTTGCCTGAATAATGTGTTTAGTAAGACGAATTTATGTACATGAACTTCCTTTTCTTTTTTCTCGAGCTGATTAAGCTATTGAACTAGCAAGGTCTTAACAGCTTCACCGGACTACAACATGAACTTCCAATTAAGTGCTACGTTGAGGCAACCTATAACTGACTAGTCTTTGGATCATCATAGTCATTTTTGATATTATTAATACCTAAATAGGTTGCATGGCCGTTATTATGACACAAAAACAAAAATTAAGATATCTGTTATCAATAATATCATATATTAATACGTGAAGCCTAAACTTTGTATCCCTTTTTAACGGAATTGGGCGCGGAAATTTGGCGTAGTTAAAGTTTATATGGAGGAGAAGTGCAGAAAGCTATTTATTTTATATAAAATGCATTAGAATTACATTAAATTAATTAAAATATTCATTACTCACACTCGAAACGCAACAAAGCAAGCACTGTTAATTCACGTTGGTGTTTCTGTGAGAGGGTGGTAGTACCCTGGGCGAGCCGACCCATTCATGCTGAACCAGTAATAGCTTCAGCGTGGCTCTACCACCTACAAAAGGTCATTTTAACGATCATGCTTGCTCTGGGCCTTAATTGAATAAAAATTTTGAAGTGAAAACTTCATTACATTTATAATTTCGCGTCATGACATGCTAGTAAGCATGACCGATCGTATTGCGCTTATGCGGCTTGCGTCAGACTGGCGACGCGTAGTCTTGTGGCCTCTGCACATCTCTGTACAAAAGAGAACTCAGTTATTCTATTGTATTGAGTCCGCATGACTGCCTTGATTTTTTTTAATTTGTATTCATATTGACCGTAGAATATGACCTGTCGTTGGAAAATAATAACAAGGGTGTCTAGTAAATAATTTTTATTCTATAAAATACAGATTCTTACACAGGACTATTAAACAAGGGTCAAGTAACAAACGCATTTTTTTTAATGCGATTAACGCCTATTTTCGCGTCGTAATTGACAAATAATGACACAGTTTCACGACGATAAGCATTTGTAAGCCGAATTAGTTTTGTCACGATATTTGTATTAGCATTTATTCTTTAACGTTATTGTTCTTTTCGTGATCTCACGTTTTACCAAACGAGCGATTCTAACTTCTATGAAATAACATTTCAACAAACGCATTCAAAACTATTGGATCATCAGTAAAATTCATTTTGGAATGTAATTAAAAGGGTTCTTTGCCAAAAAACTCTTTCTAATTAGATTAAATAACAACATGCTTGTATAAAAATTAAATTTAAGAAAGCATTTTAATAATATACGTTTAAATAACACGATAAAGAAGATTAATAATAACAGAAGTGGATAACGATTAAAATAGATTTTTTTTTTGTCCTAAGAGGCAAATGAACAGGCGTGTCACCTGATCTTAAGTGATCACCACCGTCCATGGACACTAGCAACACTAGATTGATTGATTGAGTTTGGAGGGAGGGGGATAGGATAGGGAGTGGAGGGAGGGGAAGGGGTGAGAAGGGAGTTGGACTTCCGGCGCTCTCACTGACCGAACGAAACGCAACAATGCAAGCACGTACTTCACGTCGATTTTCTATGAGAGGGTAGTACTACCCCGGACGAGCTGACCCATTCATGCTGAAACCAGTAATAGTTTTAGCGTGGCTCTACCACCTACAAAAACATATTAATAATCCCCTAATATAAGGCCTAATATATCAATACCGCTTTCTTAGTTTTAAGTAATTTATCATCATTACCTTATCAGCCAGTAAGAGATCCACTGCAGAGTTTTTGGTCTCTGAAAAGATCGATAATGGCTACGACAGCCCACGACGTATTAGTGATTTCAAACTCCAATAGATCCACAAGTCTATATACTCCCACATACAGTGGTACTGCAAGAATATTTGGTAGATTAAGTTTTCCTAACAATATATTCCTTCACTGTCAGCGGTTAGTGTTATCAATTGCAATTAGCAATAGCACGTGAATTCCGAAAAATTAGTTGGTACATGTCGACCGGACACCGAATTGATAACTCCACCGATCAAAACATTCGACCAACACGGCTATTGATTATTATTAATGTATTATATTATATATATTACCACAGGAAAGTTAACCCTTAAACAACCATACGCAACATATGGAATGTAAAATGGAACGTTTCATTTATTTTTAAGATAAAAGAATTCACTGAACTGAATGAAGCGATAATTAATGTATTATATTATTTATGTATTAAATCCAAGGAAAGTTAAACCTCCAATGAGCATAAACATAAGTGATATAAATCGGGACGTATTTATTTATTTTTAGGATACAAGAATTAAGTGAACTGAATTAAGCGACAATGTTCTCGCAACTATATTCTTGCCTGAATAATGTGTTTAGTAAGACGAATTTATGTACATGAACTTCCTTTTCTTTTTTCTCGAGCTGATTAAGCTATTGAACTAGCAAGGTCTTAACAGCTTCACCGGACTACAACATGAACTTCCAATTAAGTGCTACGTTGAGGCAACCTGTAACTGACTAGTCTTTGGATCATCATAGTCATTTTTTACATTATTAATACCTAAATAGGTTGCATGCCCGTTATTATTTCGTGACACAAAAACAAAAATTAAGATATCTGTTATCAATAATATCATATATTAATACGTGAAGCCTAAACTTTGTATCCCTTTTTAACGGAATTGGGCGCGGAAATTTGGCGTAGTTAAAGTTTATATGGAGGAGAAGTGCAGAAAGCTATTTATTTTATATAAAATGCATTAGAATTACATTAAATTAATTAAAATATTCATTACTCACACTACTGCTTCAATTTTACACAACATATACACACATGTAAATAAAAAAGACATTTTGACATCTGTCAATAAAGGACTTCAAAAAAGGTTGTGAAGGAGGTTGCTATGCTCGACTGTATGTATTATTTTACTCTTACGTTCCAATTACCCTTTTTCATTCTACATTCAACAATGATATTAATCCTAATAAAATTCAAACTTAAAAAAATCAATGAACTATGGTCGAATGTCGACCACTGGGCGCCCACTAGTATTCATTATTAAGTATCTTCTGCAACGCACGTTCTCAAATTGATAAGCAGTCGGTATTCGACAACTAAAGCGTTGTAAGTTCATAAATAATCCGTTTTGTAATAAAAAATTGAAATTTCAACACAAACTCGTGAAAAATGTAGAGAGCGCGAGAATTAGTCAAGGTTGTGTGCGGTAAGTAGAAATCGACATTTCGACAAGTTTAGTGTTGCTAAGCGAACACACAGCGCCCGCACATAATCAGATAAGTGTGGTCATTGCACGTAGTACATTATTACACATCGTTGTTTTTTTAATTTATACAGCTGTTTCAACACAGGTATATATTTCTCTTCTAATTGCTATGTTTTTAATATTGTAACTCTAGGCGCTATGTTAAAGTTTAATCACTTCTTTGAGAAATCAAGTTGAAATATTCTGATAATCATGTTGGATTGGTTTTCCCTTCTAGGGTTGTTGATACAATTTGTCATTTTCTTTAAGCTTATAACATACATGGGTATATACATACATATACGCTCAGGAACATTTTTTTTTAATGTCTTTGGTGGCAAACGAACAGTTGGGTCACCTGATGTTAAGTGATCACCACCACCCATGGACACTAACAACACCAGAGGAGTTGTTAGTGCGTTGCCACCCTTTGGGGGAAAGGATTAAAGGAGGGAGAGGGAAAGGAACGAGGAGAGGGGAGGTGAGGTGGGCTTCCGGCGCTCTCACTGACCGAACGAAACGCAACAATGCAAGCACTGTTACTTCACGTCGGTTTTCTATGACAGGGTAATACCCCGGGCGAGGCGACCAATTCATGCTGAAACCAGTAATAGTTTCAGCGTGGCCCTACCACCATAAATTATTTATCTAAGCCCCCGACGGAGATTAGGACCAGATCTGCAAATTCCATTTGATTACAAACTAAACCTGACTACAAAAATAATCCATTTAAACAAAAAAACATCGTAACTACGGAAATGAAACATTATTCATACAAGCACCTGAATATCAAAATGTCAATTTACATACATACATCCATAACAAGTTGAATATCATTTGAATGTATTTATTCAATGAAGATCAAATCGATGAATAAAAACATAATATGAATCAAAGAGGATCGCAAGATTTTCCGTTATGTTTACTGGATTAAAAAAAATATTATATTATAATATATTACCACAACAACATTTGGCAGAGAATTTACCAATGCCCGTCTGGTAAGATAGCATCCTGGAGTTGAAAATCTATCGTCTAGCACCTGTTATAGCCCAGTAAATATGTAACCCTAATTTGACAACACACACAGGTCATATGAGACACTTCTGTAACAACACATGATTTCAAATTAAGCTCATTTGTTTACTGGGAGATGTTTTGAGTAGTTCCACTTGAAGGTCAGTTTCTCTAGGCTTAACTTGCTACTATCTTGAATCACATGAATACTCAGATCATTGATGGGACAATATTCAAACTACAAATTACAAATTAAAAAATGTATCTCGAAATTATAGGTACTAGTGTTTGAACCTCGTTAAGCTCAGTAGTAATATGATTTAAAGATTCGAAGCAAGACCTTGATGTACTTGTTAGAAAAAAAACAAGCAGTTTACAAAATAGACGGAATTGAAAATCTTGAATAAAATGAAGCAGGACACACCACAGGAGAAATAAATTAGTTGTATAATTACATATGATTATTCAAAAATAGATTATTATGCTAATGATGAACCAACAATGCGATATGTTTTTGGTATTTATGAATTTGTTTTTAATTTAATACAGTGATTTCGAATGAGTATCACACAGGTCTAAACTAAATTACATACATTTAGCTAAAATTTAAATTTGTAATTATTTACATTTTTTACACATACTATTTACTAGCCGGCCCGGCAGATGTTGTCCCGCTCTGATTAAAAATAAATCCTTGAGAAATTATATACCAAAACGTTCCTCATGAATCACTTTATCCACAGGTGAAAACCGCATGCAAATCCGTACAGTAGTTTTTGAGTTTATCGCGAACAGACAGACAGAGAAACGCGGTAGGGTACTTTATTTTATACTATGTAATGATGATGATGATGTTTAGACATCACTAGTCATTTTTAATTTTAGGAATTTAGAATTCTTGGCCTGCCCCTCTAAACGAAGACTTGATCAAGATCTCTTTGATACACAATCTAAATATACTGCTGGAAAGATATTTTTTTAATGATTGCACTATATACTCTGCAGCTTACAGTTCTGCTATCTGATACTTGTTTTGTCTTCCTTACGGTTATTGATGTTTCCAGATTTATAATATAGATAAGCTACTACAATTTATTGAAAATGGACTTAAATGGCATATCTTCAAAAAATATCGGAAATTATCTACATTGCGTGTCTTGGATGGATCTAAATTTACAGTGCAAATTGGACATCTTGCCAATAATATACGAGATGCTATTGAGTTGAAAGCAGGTTCGCGGTGAAGACATAATGTGCGCGCGCCGTGACGAATCCAAGATGGCGGATTGGCGCGGTTTGGCGGTCGTTGACCTGCACCCGGTCGTAGCACCGGATCCGTGTGCATTGCTGCTACATTTTGACATTATAAAGAAGAGATAAGATTTTAAATAAATTTGTAGCAGTTTAAAATAAAATTTTGAGGAATATGCTGTTAATTAATTGTGAATGCTTGTGTAGTCTGAATAAAAATGTACTTATATTAAGTACGTTTTAATATTCAATTATTACAAAACAAAAATTTTACACCATTTTCCTGGAATATACGTATATTATTTTGGTTGTTTTGACCTGTGACATAAATTATTATCACAATATTTTTTTATATCGCTGGGCTATATTATAAAAAATGTGAAAGAAATTTTAATAAGTAATTATAAAGAAATCCTAAAAAGGTCGGAAAAATCCATTGTTCTTTGTAACTTTTAAATTATGTACTTTCAAAAAATAAACATAGAATTTTTTTTTATAATAGCTGCAAAGTAATGTAAACCTATTTTGAATGATATACTTCTTACGCAGTGGCGTACAGGTCATATGCAGTGAAGGCCCTTTGAGTATCCACATAGATGTGATCAGGTTGATGACGTCACTAGCGCTACCCTGGTGATTCACACTAGCAACGATGCGACGACGGCGGATTTGAAAGTCGCGCCGAAGGCTGGCTGAACAAATAAGGCGAGATTGAAAAATGACCGCGGCAGCCTATGATTACATAATAAATTACATGTATGAGTAGCCGTAAGTAGACGTTCACTTCATCGCCGTATATTGATTAAAAAAGAATGTCAATATAGTCTATATATTGATAGCCTCAAATATTTAATTTGTGACGGCAAGAATCTGATATGCAGTTTGTGGAAAAGATAAGCAGTACAATGTCATTGACACATAATCTGGTTGACAAATTGATATCTCAAATAATTTAAAACACGGACTTATTAAGTTAAGCGTTCTTTGCAAAAAGTACGTAAGATGTTCACCCAATAAATTCGTTAAATTAGTCTACCTGACAATCTTTGTAGCGTGTACAGACTAACTATGGCCATGCAGTAAATTATTTGGATTTCACGATAGACCATGTATATTAAACCGGTAACCTCCTGGGAGTTACCAACATTACATTTGTCGAACATATGAACTTTCCTCTTTATAATAACTAGTGGGCGCCCAGAGGTCGACATTCGACCATAGTTCATTGATTTTTTAAAGTTTGAATTTTATTAGGGTTCTTATGTCAAAGGGTCTATTATTTATGTTATTATTATGTTATAATATCATTGTAGAATGTAGAATGAAAAAGGGTAATTGGAACGTAAGAGTAAAATAATACATACAGTCGAGCATAGCAACCTCCTTCACAACCTTTTTTGAAGTTCTTTATTGACAGATGTCAAAATGTCTTTTTTATTTACATGTGTGTATATGTTGTGTAAAATTGAAGCAGTAGTGTGAGTAATGCATATTTTAATTAATTTAATATACTTCTAATGCATTTTATATAAATAAATAGCTTTCTGCACTTCTCCTCTATATAAACTTTAACTATGCCAAATTTCACGTTCATCCGTTCGCCCAATTCCGTTAAAAAGGGATACAAAATTTAGGCTTCACGTATTAATATAATGATAATTTTATATTAAAATAGCGGGCCCGGCAGACGTTGTCCCGCCCTGGTTATAAAAAAAATACTTGACAAATTATATACCAAAACGTTCCTCATGAATCACTTTATCCACTGGTGAAAACCGTTTGAAAACCCGTTCAGTAATTTTTGAGTTTATCGCGAACAGACAGATAGACAGACAGACGCGGTAGGGGAATTTGTTTTATACTATGTAATAAATAATGAAATGATATGAAATAAAAACTATAAATATTTTCAATGCAAGTTATTTAAGACCGTAACTATTATTTTTTTGGCAGAATTGTTGTTTTAGTTTAGCTGTATTGTTTTCCAAATATAAAATTTTGCATATATGTGAGTATGACTGTTATTTAATAGTGGGATGTTGTACTTCAATCCTAATCTATTAAGTATAGTTAGTTCATATTTTCTACAGCTATGTCACTGAACAACATATTCATTATTCATAGTGAGGTACTCCGCTTTTGATATGCAGAGAGAGAAACTGTATCACAAAATTAACAATACTTAAGGTTATAACAATATTTACATTTTTTGTATGTCAAAAGGCGTCAAACGTACAGGGTCACCTAATGTTAAGTGATCACCACCGTCCATAGACACTAGCGACACCAGGGGATTCGCAAGTGCGTTGCCAGCCTCTGTATGGGGGAGGGGTAGGGAAAAGAGAAAGGGGAAGGGAAAGGGGGAAAGGGGGTGGGCCTCCGGCGCTATCACTGACCGAACGAAACATTTCTTATATTAAATTTAACTGAAAAAATAGTTTTTGTAGACTCATGTTTTAGCGATATATTATCCAGTAGCGGTGCCCGCGACACCTTTCGCGTGGAGCCTAGTATATAAAAACAATGACTAATAAAATCATCTAAATGTATGAAGTCCATTTAGTTATCTACGTTTCTTTCGTATTTAATACGCGTCGTAATTAAAATTACAATAACTTTTGATAGAGAGAACCGCTTTTAATGAAACCAAGACGAAATGTTACTCGACGCAGTACTTTAACAGTGATGTGTTTTCACCACAAACAGACAGACAGACAGGCATTTCTAAAAATGATAGAAATGTATTTTCTTACTTATTCACAGACATCGGCAAAATTTTTTTTTCACAAAAATCTAAAAAATACATACACGTTAGATTTAATTTTTTTTATATGTATAGATGTGCGATGGACGTATCTGTCTCTTAACACAAATTGTATATCACTGATTTTCGTACACATCGTAGGCATTGTGTAAAAACGGGCTCATATCATATTGAAGTATATATTATTACAATTAAGCACGAAGGAATATTCATTAATTTAAAATAATTGTGTAACCGTGATACTATTTATAAATATGACCCCATTACCGTTACTTCCCCCAATACGTACTTTGTGTTGAATATTATTTATGGATATACGCAGTTATCCAAGGGCTGCTTCTTTTTTAATAGGAGGCTTATACAGCGTGTGCTGTGTTGAATAATCCCTTTAGTGTGACAGCTGTCATTGACCTTGAAAATTGTACTTTAGGTATAATTAAATACGGCATAATTTCTATATTTTGAAATAATATTTACAAAAGAAGATCTGATACACCTTTATTATATAGATTTACATTATCTCCAGCCTGTTTCCTATATATTTGTATTTTGTACATACAATTTTACCGAAATACTTAGAGACCGTTCAAGGTACTGATATTATGTGAGCAAAATTTTTTTAATTTCATGAACGCCCCCCCCCCCCCCTTTCTCTGGTCAGCAAAAGTAATCAATGCTGTTACCTGTATTTTTTAATTTGTTCTCGTTCCCTTATTGTGGTATGGGTCGCAGTTAAAGTTGAAGAGGAATTAATGTACAGTTGTTCGCTACTAGGGCGATGGTAGCCCAGTGGATAAAATCGCACGCCTCACGTATCAAACCACAAATCGAGAACCCCTTATGTCCTCTAATATAAACATATCAAAGATCCCCACCCCCCTTTAACGCTTGCATAATACTTAAATGGCCACGTTATATAAAAATATTGTATTATATAGTGACAAAAACTATTTAAAAACATAGTTATATATTAAAAACATTTAATATATAAATACAACATAAACATGTTATATGAAATCATTTATACTATAATACTGCTTATACACTACCGAAAAAACAACAGCGTGCATAAGCCATACGTATGTAGATTATATGTAACACCTGTTCACCTTTGAAGGTCGTCTTGAGAAACACTGCTCGCATATTAAATGTGTTTTATACCATTCAAAAATCCAGTTGTGTTACTTGTCGTGCTGGATACAAAATAAAAAGCGAAGAATTGATACAATCGGTTCCATTATTGTATCGTTTACACTGTAAAGTATACAGAGTGCGGGCAGTTATATATACCTTTTATATCGACGTACATATACATATTTACAGGAAAATGTCTCTTGCAATATTTTAATATAACTTAATTGTTTACATTGGTTATAGTCTATACTTAGTACTATTATAAAGAAAAAAAAGTGTGTGTGTACTTATGTACACGCGTTAGAAGTTATACTTCTTTGGCGTAACAAGATAAAAATCTTTTGAAATTTTTTTATCTTTCTCCTTATTCTACGTTTGTAGAAAAAACGACACTAACAATAGAAAAAATTATTTAAGTAAACAATTTGTCCAGGTTTTGTGTAAATTGGTTGTATTATAACAATAATTGTTGGAAATATTTGAAATAGTTGGAAATAGTTGGATATATTTGAAAAAAGTCAGGGAGCCTGGGAGTTTTTCATCGAAAACGCTGCCTTTGAGATATAACAAAACAATGCATGGTGGGATATTCCTCTTTCATAGATCTATCGCTACATATTTTTTTTTCTTTTTTTTATTGTCAGGGCGAAACAACCTCCGCCGGGTCCACTACTATGTCAATAAAAGACATCAACGAGTTTGTTTAACTTGTAATAGCATGGGTATTATATACTAGCGTGGCATTATAGATATTCAAACTAATCGTATCAGTTTTTGAAGCATTCATAATTAAAGTTCAAAAATGTTTTAGAAGGTAAGTAAGAATATTTATACAAATAACCTGGGAACACCGCGTGAGGTTGGCTTTTTGTTTTTTTTTTTTAATATCATTGGAGGCAAACGAACAGTTGGGTCATCTGATGTTAAGTGATCACCACCGTCCATAGACACTTGCAACACCAGGGGAGTCGCAAGTGCGTTGCCAACCTGTCTTGGGGTGAGGGGGAGTAAGGGAAGGGGGAAGGGGAGGGGAGGTGGGTCACCGGCGCTCTCACTGACCGAACGAAACGTAACAATGCAAGCACTGTTACTTCACGTCGGTTTTCTGCGAGAGGGTGGTAGTACCCCGGGCGACCGGTTCATGCTGAAACCATTAATAGCTTCAGCGTAGCTCTACCACCTACCAAACCTACCTACTGATTAAAACGTTTCCCTGTAATACAAATGTTTCACTTCTATCGTGGGCCTTTACGACACAGCCTTTTTTATACGTTATAGATTTTAGCATTTGACCATAACCTCACCTAAATGACGATATAGTCCAAGATGGGAAACACGTTAAACCTACAAGATCATAATTGAAATGAAATCTCGAGTTTAGTGTTATTACAGTGATTCTCAACAATTATTGTTTTCAATATATCATAGTTGAAAAGAAATCTCGAGTTTAGTGTTATTACAGTGATGCTCAACAATTATAAAGATTATTGTTTTCAATATAAAAACATGTCTAAGATCGCATGTGTATTAAAAGAACTTAGTCGTAATTGAAAACAAAGGCTATAAACAGATAACTTTTATCGCCTTACAAATAACTGGACTTTCAATACTGTAACGCTTTCTGAGTCGAGATGGTGCCAGAGAACTGTTAGGAGATAATGGTAACAAAGTGTAATTATTTTCAGATGGGGTCGTTCGCACATAAACACAAGTAAAAACTCGCATACTATATCATTCTTTTTTCATAGCTAATTCAATGAAAATGTATATAAGCTTGTTATAGACCTATGCCATAGGTAGATGTACCGAGACAATTTGACAGACGCGGGGGCGTCTGTTGCCGCAGAAAGGAGTTTCCATGGTGATGAAGCACAGCTAGCCGCAGCTTCAACATAAAGCAGGAGAGAGAGAGATCCTCTCCCTCGAGACGAGGGTCCCAGTTTGACCACCTACGTGCGACCAAAGCGCGCGACCACGGCATCGGAGCATGCAAATCGTGAAACCGTACCCTGGGCCACTTACGCGTAAAAGCGGTACAGGGGTTTTTAGTCGGTAGGAGTCCAAAATAAGTTTCCCGGCAGTGTGAGGGAATCCTTTGTTGGATTTCCACCAGTCTAAAAAAAGGGTATCGGCTACTGGTTAGATATAACAATTAAGGTTTAGACTCCATAATGATTTTTATTAAAAATAAGTATAAATTTCAGGTTATTACAGCTTTTTTATGTTTCACACAATTCACCTGCTTAAACAAGTTAAGACAATTTCTAAGCGTCACTTTTAATTTCATTAAAAAAAAATTCATCATAACTTAAAGGCCACCTACAAGCAACGAACTAGGAAATCCTTGTCGTGTGATTTGTGTCTATTGTTATTTGGTAGAATGTCAAAAATGTTATACGATATGCATTACCTTCTCATAAGATAAATATTGTTAGCTCTATTAAGGAAACAAGCAATGAGTTTTAAAGTATTAAAAAATGACGTTGACAGATTTACATAGAGACACGGATGTGTTTAGAAAAGAACGGGTTTGTGGTCTAGTTGAGTCATCAATCGATGCTTTGTTAAAACGCTAACAAATGAATGGTATTTTTTTACACCAGGAAATACATGTGCGTTCGCTTTCTCATTTTTTTTCTATATTTAACCTTTCACTGACTGCGTTATAAAATCAAATTAACTTTAGCTTTACTACTGCTTGATCCCCATAAAAAAACGAAATTATATAATACATATTTATAAGTTCGCAAAGGTAATAAAAACATGTTAACGAGAAGGCAGCACTGAAGCAATAAATGTAAAATTTGATTAATTGATTCCATATTAAGAAACTTATTTTTTTTACAATGAAATGGATGAGAATGAAAATTAATGCTTATATAGCTGTGAGAGAAAATTGAGAAAATTGGTGTGGTACATATAAAAATGTAAGTATCTATGATTTTCGTTTTGATGAAATTATCTTTTTATAAAATGGAAAGAGAAATATAATAATAGCAATTACATTAAAGGGAAGGCACTGAATTATATATTTTATATAATACAAATTCTTGCCGCGATTAATGATTCTTTGTTTTTAGACATATTAAGATGTTATAGATATGTTCTAGAAATATTTTTAATCTGTTTGCTTTACAGTACAGAGTAATTAAACCGTTAAATTATTCAAGTATATTCAATTACGTATATGTTTGTCCACTTACAGCTCAAGTTTAAACTTGTTTGTGAACTGTTACATATTTGAAGTTTCAAGTAAAATTTATATTATTAGTTTCAATATATTTTTTAGTGGACGTCTTGTACACAATTTAATATTTATAAACTTGAAACTGCGATACCAAATTTACAATAGAACGTTATTACATTGACACTGGTCCTAATTTTTTTAATCTGTGTATATTTAGAACAAATATAAATTATCTTGTCTATACTTTATAATATAATTAAAAGATAATAATTTTCGTTGTACAAACATGGTGTTGTTTAAAAAAAAAACAAAATATAATGTAATTTTACCGTTTACTAAAAACTGGTTAGTACAATGCAGCGCACAAGGGTTTAGAATAGAATATTAATAAACAGAAACTCAAACGATTTTGTAAACAACGAAACAGACGTACCTACTGTTAGAACCAAGGCTTGTTTTTTTACACAATTTCCAAGAAATCTGTTAACAATATTCGTGATTCAAAAAGGAAATAATAATTCTGAACTATTTATCCGGTTTAGATACAACAGTGGTGATTATTTGTCTTTGTTGCGCGGGCGCACCCGATGCAGTGAGTCAGAGGGGCGGTACCAAGGGCGCTACGCCCTCTCCCGCCCTCTGCCCCGCCCAGCAGCCATGATTTTGCCGCGCTTTTTTTTTTAAATCAGGCCATGTCCGCGTCACACTTAATGTGTTGCCAAACAGTACTGAAGTCACGCCAATGACTCGTACATTTATCCAAGCATATTGAAACATGGAATCGTTGCTTTATCTAAAGTGAAGTTTACACTATTTGAAGTCGTAGATATATTTCGAACAAAAACTTGGTAAGTAATTATTACAATTTATATTACACTGATAATAATAACACGTCATATTAATATTCGTGCCATTAGAATGGACCGTAGTGCTAAGTTGAAGGTAGTATTTATCTGTCACGAAATGCTTTTGATTAGGTATTTATATTTAAATACGCATAGCACATTCCTTTAACATGAGTAGGTTGCAGTACGTACGTGGATTTTGTAACCTAGTTTCGTGTTACTGCTGTTTCTACAAAAAGCACGTGTTCGAATCCACGAAGTGAAACTAGAACAACTGAGAAGTACAAGCGGTTTACGGTTTACTGTTAATACAGCACAATTTCAGCTCATTATCGCAGTTAATTGTCCCCTGGCTACTATTTCAAAAGTCATAGGTTAGATTTAGATTAGCTTTGGCGACAATATACATAGGTACAAGTTTGTTATTCGGTTATCCATAAAATGGTGTTAACTTGTTCCACGCGTGAATTTACTATCCTGGTAGATGTATTATATGGCAATCACAATATATATCTGATATATAAAAATCTCGTGTCACGGTGTTAGTGTTCGAACTCCTCCGAAACGGTTGGACCGATTTTTGTGAGGTTTTAAATGTATATTTGGTAGATATGAGAATTGGTCGTAAAGTATTATACCTCTAGGTGATTAGGATGTAGCCAGGTTTTTTTTTCAATATTTTTGTCTATGTTTTTTATTTGGCAACAAAATATACCTATAACCCCAATGTTTCACTATCCTAACCCCATCCTCCCATGTTGTATTCGCGATTTTAGTATCTTTGTATGAACAAAATCCAATTAATTCCACGGTCGTTCGCATTTCAAACAAAACGAGATTATTGATGTTGTTAAATAACAGATGGCGCTACGTCCACTTCATTGAAATTTCTTCCACACATGCGTAAGTCATTCACTAAACCAAGATGTGTATGGTATGTGTTTGAGTGAGTCCCTCAATTATTTGGTTTCACAATTGGAAACGGTGCGACTCTTTGTAATCGGGTTATAAGTTTTTTAAAACATTTATCGAGATACAATTGAAACCGGTAGGTGACCGATGTCACGCAGACGAAGTTGCGCGGTGGTTCAGCTAGTATTATATTATATTATTTATCGATATATGTATCGAGTTATTATATAATATATAGTAGGCCCACTGTGGACTACCTTTAATTATCACCTCGGTACGAATCATAGAACAACGATTTCTCATGGATATTGTAAAAACACTGTAAGTACAGAAATTATTATTATTTATTATGAAAGTTATTAAGAAACTTTTTATTAAATACACGAACTACGACAAATATACGACTTCAGATACTTTATATTATATCATTAAATCGAACACACATATTTGTCACTCATCAGTATGTGTTTACTTTTATATTATTATTTGCTGATAATTATAGCCTATATTTAAATTTTCTCTTACATCTTATACTGCTGCCCTCTGTAGGTCATTAAGAATGGTCTCGTCAGCGGAGTAGCCACTCTTAGCCACACTATTAATCGTATAAATTATAAGGCCACAGTTACAGGAGCCCTGATAAGTGTTAGCAAATAATCGTAAAATGTTGCCTATAACACCAAATTTTATTTAAATGGATCTGGCAATTATTACTAAATCTTAGTTTTTTTTTGTTCGAACTGACTACGCTATTGACCAAGCAAGGTCTTAACAGCTTCACCAGACTACACTAAGTCTTAGGTTACACGTGGAAAGCATAGTATAATTCTACAGTAAAAATCCACCCTCTACTTTCATCCTTCAAGAAATTGTAATATCGGAACCCTTTCTTCTTCTAAATGGATATCACCTCAATTCTAGTGATTTATTTAACCATTACTATAAACTTGAAAAGAATACCGAAAATTGATTATGTTATAATGTGTTATTTAAATTTCTTTTAAAACCAACTGACTGACTGACTTTATAGCTGGAGTCTAAATTTAAGTCACCCAATCGTAACTCTAATTGAAAAGTTAAAGTAAAAATCACATCTTTCACCTTGTACCGTATTAAACTGACCCAGATGCAATCTAAATAAATATTTATCACGATAACGTTTCATTTAGTAGCTATTTTAATTTCACATTAGCTGGTGCCTGGGACTATGTATGACGCATGAATATGTTTTCTTATTTCATGAAAATTATTGCTTTATATAAATTAAATGTATGTATTTTTTTTAAATATTGTCATTACTACAACCCGTTCACCATTTATATAACTGTCCTATAATCCTCTGTTAAATTTCAAAATGAGTGCACAGGTCTTATGATAAAAAGCATAATAATAATAACCTAGAGACATCTGAGAAATTATCTATCTTCTAGAGAAAGTTTCGTGCAAATCGGTTCAGCCGTTTTCGAATTTATCCCGGGAAAATAACAGACACATCAATTTTATTCTCATTTCATTTACAAAGAAATTAATGGTATTTTTGATAAATGCTGACAACCCTGGTAAACCAATTCCATATACTATTAGGTACTAAATATAACGTTCCTAAAAACCTAACTGATATTATAAATGCGTAATTAAGTTTGTTTGTTTGTTAACTCACACCTTAACTACACAACCGATCAACATAAATTGCATGCATGTTATCAGGGATACAGAATAGGACATAGGCTACCTTTCATCCAGAAAAAAAAGGTCAGTTCCCGAGGGATAGATCAAAAGTAAATACATTAACGCCAACGAAACCGTGAACAAAAGTTAGTAAATAATAGTTCTTGATATTACGTTTTAATGACGTTTCAGACTTACGAAAACCAGTAATAGTTTTTTAGTTAATTGTGTTATATTTTACAATACAGACCCAAAGCATGTTACCAATTTGCCGGACTATAAGTTTAAGCGCTACGTCAAGCGGGCTTTGGTGTCAAGAGGCTATTATAGAGTGGTTCAATATGTGAACGATGGTGATGTCTGGAATTGACTCCTTTCTGTGCATCCACTAAAAACGATTGTATGGTATATTGGAAATATATATGTTAAAAAAATGTGTTAAAAAGTTATGTACCCGATCGAGCTTCTTGCCGGTTCTTCTCGATGATTGGGTTGTTTTCCGAACCGGTGGTAGTTTTGACGTTCATAAGTGCCTTATTGGAGCCTAAACTGAATAAAGTATTCTTGATTTGATATGATACGTTTCTCTCAATCCCATTTTAAAATGAAAGTGTAAAAATATTTTTTATGAGAACAGTATGCATACTTGCTCGTTCCATACATTATGCATCTATAAAAGGTGAATTTACGGTGGCGTAGGTACCGTTAGTTGTTCAGTTTTATGACTTGATCTAGATTTTTAGATCCGACATCAAAGAATTTTACACAACAATTTTAGCGTAAAATGAATCTCGTAAATATTATCGTACATGCATGTTTAGGTATAATATACTTTATAATAATCTTTTAAAAAGACAGATGTTTATTTATATTTTAAAATATATTCACGAAACGCTTTTTTTTCAGTTTGAGCTACTTATATTTTAATATCATTACATAGTATAAAACAAAGTCCCCTACCGCATGTATCTGTTCGCGATAGACTCAAAAAATACTGAACTGATTTTAATGCGGTTTTTACCAGCCTTCTGTCTTATTTACTCACTCACTTTTTATGTGGAGATATTCTATCCCGAATTGTTAACTTTTCCCTACGAAAAATAGTAAAATAACAATAGTAGAAAAATAGTAAAGTAACAATAAAAAGTACGTATAATTTTATTTCCATATAATCCTTGTCCTGTCAATTACAAACACAACAAAAAAAAAAAACTAAATAGCTGCAGCCATTCTGAAATTATTCACTTAGATATATTTGGCAAATAATTTTTATTACTATTGACTAAAAGCTTATTACTATTAAAAGTTATTGATTTCCTAAAGTCGGTAATAACTGCTACAAAACTAGGCGATCTTGTGTCTGAGGTGGCAGTGCCTACATTTTGTCAATATTGATAAAATCAGTAAACATAATAAAATGTGTCATAATATTTTTTTAACAAATAACTTCAATTTTCTCTATCGTTTTGTAATACTGACAAGCGTTATACACATCTGTAGTATTTATTACTCAAGGACCTATACTGATGCGCCACTAAGTAGATATAACTGCATATTCAATCTCACCTCATACTGTCCACGAGAGGTGTTTGGTAAGATGACACATTTCGCCCAATATTGTGATAGGTGTACTTACCACGAACACTTAAGATTAGTATTGAGAGATCAACGGATATAGATTGTTACGCGTTTTGCTAATGGCCTTATCCTTATTTTGGTAGGTGGTAGGGCCACGCTGAAGCTATTACTGGTTTCAAGATGAATGGGTCGGCTCGCCCGGGGTACTACCACCCTCTCACAGAAAACCGACGTGAAGTAACAATGCTTGCATTGCTGCATTTCGTTCGGTCAGTGAGAGCACCGGAGGCCCACCTCTCTTCCCCTTCCTCCTCTCCCCTTCCGCTTTCCTTCCTCCCCCTACAGCACAGGCTGGCAACGCACTTGTGACTCCCCTGATGTTAAAAGTGTCTATGGACCATGATGATCACTTAACATCAGGTGACACACCTGTCCGTTTGCCTCCTATGACATAAAGAAAAACTGGTAGCCTTTTTTAATCATCAATGAATGCTTGCATCATTGCATTCAACTTTTCCAAACTGCGAGATTTATGTCGTATTCAAAATTAAGTTTGTAATACATTTTCCAATGAATGCACATATCCAACATAATTGTAGGCAATTTCGAAATTAAATCTCTTGTGAAATTAGCATATATCTTGGTTATTACCGTTTTATCAAGAACTACATACAGTAAAGAAACATATTTAGGCAAATTAAGTTGGAATACTTCATTTGACAAATTAAAATATGTCTTCTAGCTGCAGATACGAAAATACCCGAAAACCAAGGTATTTAAGGAATATTTCTGGTTCATTTTCACTTATGATGTCGAAAGCTTACAGAGGGTACGTGTATATACAATTCTAGTTTTTGCTCACGACTTTGCTTACCTTAATAATAGTTGTAACCTATCTATCGAGAATTGTAGTTTTGTATATTAAACGTGTCCTATGTCTTTTTTGTACCCATGACAACGTGCATGCAAAATTTCATGATAATGATAAGGTGTGGAAGCGTAACAAATAAACAAAAACGCACTTTCGCATTTATAATATTAGCTAGGACTTAGGAAGTTAGAATTATGGTGGTAAGATATTTTCTAGCGTCAGCTTAGGTAGCTACTTTCCGTCAAGTTGAAAAAGCATATTACTAGCCTGCCATATCAGTTAACATTAGATTAATCATCTAAGTTTTTCATGGTTCAGTATATAGTTATGACAATCCGCAAACATTTTCGATGCGCTATAACGATGAGAAATCTCAGCAACATTTTTATATTTATTCTTCATACTATTTAGCTAAAACGTCAAAATTAAATAGAGAATACTTTAAAATTAAAATAAAACTACATTAAATACTTTGTGGTGATAATATATCTATAATCGATAAAGTGATAAGTGGTATAAGTTATCAGAGGATTTATCATTTTAGAGAAAGTACTTTTATCTGTATAATACTTGGATATTCAAGTGATTACTTTCAATTACGTTTTATATCTTATCTTTTTATATTAATATTATTCATATAGTGTGAGAAATATTGTTAAATTGTTGAGTTTTTACTATCATGCGTATTATAAGTAAATTTATACTTATAACATTCCGAGGCACATATGATAAAGGAGAAATTAGGGAGGTCGTGATAAATTAACAATTTTTATAACATATATCATCATCATAGTTATGCTTCTAAATATTAAGAATAATGTATATTTAACTGTACGGTTAGCGGAGTGGTATGAGTATTTGCTTTTGCTGTGGTGATGTGCGATTGAACATCACACAGCCACATTTATTTGTGTGATATTCAAATTATTGATATGTATGTTTGTCTGGGTGTAGTTTGTGTATGTTAATTTCTGTGTTTATTTAGTTCCACGCTACCTGTCTTAAACAATATTAATGTACTATATTTAAACAAATAGAGACGGAATATGTGCACGAATATTGTTAATGAACTGTAACTGTAGTATGTTACGTGTACTTAGCTCCTTCCATTAGGTACTACACTATCCTGAATGTTGTTTAGATTTTATAATGTTTTTTAATTGGTAGAAATGGTCACGTAAAGAAAACGCCTTGTGACCCTCCATGGAACTTTTGTAGGTGGTAGAGCCACGCTGAAGCTATTACTGGTTTCAGCAAAAAAAGGTCGGCTCGCCCGGGGTTACTACCCCGTACCATCCTCTCATAGAAAATAGACGTGAAGTAACTGTGCTTGCATTGTTGCGTTTCGTTCGGTCAGTGTGAGCGCCGGAGGCCCAACCCCCTCTCCTCCCTCCCCCCAAAAACAGGCTGGCAACGCACTTGCGACTCCCCTGGTGTTGTTAGTAACTATGGACGGTGGTGATCGCTTAACATCAGGTAACCCACATGTTCATTTACTGCTATGACATAAAAAAAAATCTCTCTATGTGTCTTTTTCGATTACGCGTATGTACACGCGAGTGTCGAGTTAATAAACTCCTCATTACTAAACACGTCGAAATTTCATTTTTTATATATTTTTATTTTAAATCATACACGGACAATATTGTCTCATTATTTTTATTTAGAATTTTTTATATCTTATTTTAATAAATGAATATTTTTCCTAGAATATTTCATGAAATTTGATTCGTTACCTTATGTTATTTGTATTGAAAACATAATAGAAAATAAATATAAATACAGATTACATAGACAGAGAGAGAGATTCACACGAAGGAGTCGTAACGCTGTTTCCTTACATGACGATAATATGCTAATATAAATAACGAAATCTACCGAGATATGTAGTATTATATCCGTTCCTGATGAAAATCCCCTGACGACACACGTTTTGTTTTCCATTTTTATTCTAGATAGTCTATATACTAATTAAATTTGATATGAATTAAAGATCATAATTTATTACGGGCTTGAGTTCCATATAAGGACACAGTATGTATGACACATTGAAATATAAGTACATCATTAATCGGATAATATTGAGTGATAATTAAACATATTTATTTATTTGAACTTTCATAACATCCAACAATATAAAGGAATATAAACGAAGGAATAAAGAGTAGTTGCATTTAGTCAATTACAAGGAAACCAGAATAAGAAATTAATGACAGTGCACTGATATATTGTTTTTGTAAACAAATTAAAGAAAATATTTTAATAAATATTATATACGGACGCATAATAGAACCTCACTGTAGGGACTTCTAAATTAATGTGTTCGAAACTGATGAATATTTATTTCGAAATAATCATATCTATACCCAGGATTTTTTTTGACGCTTCCTTTTTGGGGCACGGTAATTTTCGAAAATAGTAAGTCCATAATTATTTGTATCTCAAAAAATGCAAAAATGTACTACACGTTAATTTGGGTACTTGCGGCATATAATAGTAAGATACTGTTCTAAAATTTTCAGTACGAAAATCAACTTATAGTAATTTTTCGGTATTTTCGAATTTCCCTTTAAGGGCACTTCGTGCCCCTATAATAAAAGCCCTGTCTATACCTATGTATAAAAAGAGCCTGTAATTAATAAACAATACTCTTTTAGTATTTCAACATATAAATCTGCTATATGTATTAACTGCTACTAACATTATGGTGAACTCATTATATTTTTGCTTCTCAACTTCTTAAATAGATTTAGATATTTTGAAAACCTAAATTTTCTTCATTTAAGGAAGTTCGAATATCTGTAGTGTTTCTTATTTTTTTATATTATTAACCCATCTTTTCACGAAGCAGTGAAAATGTGGATAAACTATTACGACTTATGTTTGCACCATCACTATATATTTTTTTACATATGGGTCATTCCTTGTGAAGCGGGCAAGTAAAAAATGTTGATATTGTCGATTTTAGTAATATTTTATTATACCTATATATGCCCTGGATCCAGATATGAAATATTATAACAGTATAAACTAGACGGTTTTAAAATTTACCGGGCACGTATGCTTTACTACGAATCCCATAGATAAATACAAAAAGTTATAATAAAATATAAATATCAGTCTTTTTAAACGAATATTTGGATATTACAGTTTATCTTCTCTTGGATTTTTTTTTTTATTTTTTTTAAGATTAATTTCATAAAGGTACAACAACTCGTATATTTCTATTTTCTAAAAATAGCTAATAGTGTATGAATTATCGTTAGCAAGTTTAATAACGATCGTGGAACTTTGTTTAAGAGCGAGAGCAGTTATAGTGTCGAAGCGTAGCGACGCGGCACCCGGTTCGCGCCTTCTCCCAGCTAACGCGAGATTACAGAAACCTTCAAATATATAGCTTACTTAATTTTGTTTATTAATCTGATTATATTTTGACATACTGAATAAAAATATTAGTTATTATAACTTTCTGAAATTTAACTGTCAAAATTTTAAATATACGATATTCGAAAAAAATTGTATCCAAGTATACATTTGTCTTAAGTAAGCATAGCAAATTAATAAGTTAGTAGTTAGCAAAGCAGTAACAAATATCTATTTAAGATTTCTTATAATTATTTTATTTTTCCAATGACAATGAATTTATAGTTTATATAATTTTTTAACATTGACTCGTACAAAACATTATTTTTGAAGTGAAACTTCTTTAGGTGCATGATGGAATTTTTTTACAGATGTAACGTCACGCAGGTATGCAACGGAAGTGACGTCATTTGCAGTAAACGCAGATTTTTCATCTATTTTTCAAGTCTCGGAAATCTAAAGTTTTAGATTTGTATAAATATAAACAAGACTTATAAATTAGTTCGCCAAAGAAGTTTCACTTCTGACATGTGTACTTTGTACGCACGCATTTTTTTTAATAATCGTATATCTATTGTATATGCTTAGACTGAGACTTAAGAGTAGAAGAATATGTGCAAGATTCGACTGCAGAAGTACGACTATAGATCTATTTACAGTAAAGTAACAATACTACACGCGCTAACGTATTCCAACCCGACGGTATACTTGGCAAAGTAATCTGGAGTAGAGGAACCTATTGATTACAAATAGCTTTAGAATGCAGTACCTATTCAATATCACGTGAATTAGATGAGAGTTTGCTATATGATACCGTAAACAAAAGAACAGGAGAATAAGGTATTTTTATATGGAAGAATATGTTTAGTGACATCTAAAGTGGCATCTAAAAACCATTTTAAACATTTCTTACGTCATCTAATGAATATAACGCGTATCAAATAATACAATGAATATAATATTTGAGTCCGTAGCTCTTTTTAAAGCTACAGATGATGACGATAAATACGACGAGCAATAGACACATATTATTCCAATTCTCCGACTTACTTTGCTTGACACTCAACGGAGCCCCAATTTTTTCTAAAATCACTACTATAATTCAAATTTAAAAGTATCATCATACTGCAATTTGGTAGGCTTGACGGCTTGGCGTCTTCTACTTGGGGTATCGCTCTGCATGATCTCTCTAGAACAGTTGTGGTGATCTGCTTCTCAGCAATTTAATGTAACGTGGAAAAACATTTACGCAGGCCGGCATGACAGCGACGACCAACGAAGGATGGCGTATCTCTCGGTGGCCGAGGTAGTCGCCGTGTGCTTACCATCAGGTATAGTGCAGTCACTTCGCCATGCTGCGATAAAAATATACATTTATCTAATTTGTCTTCCCTCATCAACGCATGGGATGTAGGAGTTATTTCTTTAATGACGCCTGTCGCATAATAAACATAAAGTTTAATCTTTTCAGTTTTTTTTTTCTGTTATTTGCATAGTGCCATCAGAATTCAAAGATATGTGACATATGGAGTGGAAAAGATAACAAAAACCGACAAGCAACAACTCATCATGTTTAACGATCCCAAGAACTCAGACTAAAACATCAAATTGACCGATTGACCAATGCTGGTTGGCGATGTGCCAGCTTCTCCATCATTGTGTTCAGTTCTTCACAGTAGACATCTGCAGTAATGCTCACCCCGTTTGGTAAGAAGCTGTGATGAATCACACCGGCGCTAGACTACCAAACAGTGACCATCACTTTTCTAGAGGTAAGTTTTCGTTTAGAGCATTGTTTAGGTGCTGAACCAGGATCCAGCCAACTTGCTGAGCGCTTGCGGTTATCAAGCAATGCGGTTCAAAATTCCTTCATTTGTGTGTCTGTTGAGCAGTGCAACGCACGTCTCGACGCGTACTTCGCGCTGGCGATCATTGAGTTCGTGGGGCACCCATTTGTCAAGCTTTTTTTACCATGCCAATTTGACGCAAATGGACCAATATTGTTTTGACGCTAACGTCGAAAGCTGCTGCTAATTCAGCCGTAGATTGTATATCATCAGCTTCCACAATCGCCTTTAATTCGTCATTGTCGACCAAAGTCTTCGGACGACCGCGAGGTTCATTTTTAGGTCGAAATTCCCAGAACGTAAGCAAACAAACCAATAACAGGTGGTGCGTTGGTTTGTAGTGTTAGCTCCGTAAACGTCGTTGATGTTGCGTGCCGCTTGTGCCGCGTTGCTGCCACGACGGTACTCATATTCCATAATTACTCGAATTTTTAACGTATCCATGATGACAAAAAAGATTGAAATGCGATGAAAATGTAACACTATTCAATAAACAAATGACTACTTTTGGAAAAAGAATTCAATGTTTTTAAAATAAAATTAATTTGAAATTAGAATTCTTAGCCAAACAAAAAATATTTTGATTTGAAATGGCCAGTACTGCAGAACGGCAATTTCATAGGTAAGACCTATTATTATACGACTACTAAACCATATTAAATTTATTCTCGTAGTTTCTATGCTTCTCGCACAGGTGCTAACCAACCAATAGCTTCCCTGGATTATCAAAATACGGCCGCATGGCACTTATTATCAATATAGACTGGTCATCGACAGAACAAAACAAGCAGATAAATAAACTATAAATCTGAATCGAACTCATAAAACATAAAAAGGCATTCAATCATCAAACTAGTATTTATTCTTAAACTGATGTACGTTTTACCTTTCTAAAACGGAGCAACTATGAGGCTGTACCTCATTATGATTAAGTGCTTCATCGAGAACTTTCTCTAAGCGGCCAACAATGCTTGAGGCAATCACGGCCGACGCAGACGAAACGGCGCCCGACTTATGAATGAGAAAAACAATTATTTTAACAACGATCAGTATGGCTAGTCAACCTATTGAAACAATAGTATGGTCCCAAATTTTCCTGTTTGATCACCCTGTTATACATCCGTGTAGATACAAAAATCTTGCTAGAACGTTAATTACGCCAAGTTAAAGTAAAATGCATTCTATAAATAACAAATTTTAAATACTCGTACTTCGTAGCACATCTTACACAATTCTTTAAATAATATTTTTTTTAATTATCCAGATAATATTCAAATAAGAAATAAACAGAACTAATAAATTACGTCATCACTATAATTTTAGTATTAACTGTAATTTCATAATAAGCATTAAATTGTTTTTATAATTTCTACTAGGTATCTCTCTTCCTTTAAATCTCTAACATTTTCAAAATATCTTTCAAATCTTTGATACAATTTTAACATTGTAAACCCAGTGAGTGACCATGTTTCTCGCGAAAGTCGTACCCTGATACCGAAACATTCATTTCATCACCATCAGTAGCGACCGACCGCTCATATGGAATGGTCGAAAGAGTAGAGCCAAGTAAAGGTAGTCTGAAAATTTGGCGGCAAGCAAAAAGAGCAGTACAATCACCCATTGGTACATGTCATCAGGAGAAAACGCCTGCGCCGATCAAACATATTCGCGAAACGCAGATTTTTCATAGGCGAACTGGCGAACGTGTGTCCCCCACTACCTACCACTGTATGACAGTGACCCAAATGGAGCGCCAACGCAGTCAGTTCCGTGAGCGCGCACCGGCCTGCACTACGTTCATGCGCGCGCACTCGGCACGCTCCGTCAGGACCCATTCGCTAACGTTTAGTGTGTTTTACGATCAGAAATTACTGTGTACAATACAGTGAGTGAGCGACGGCCGCGCCGGTGCGCCCTAACAATATGTGCGTTCTTAATTCATATGGATCATAACCCTTTGAAGGTAAGAAAATTGATGATTCTTTTTCCAAATTTTTTTATAAAATGTCCCATAGTGACTGCAAAATAATTAAAAAGATAGTATCGAATGTAACAGAAAGTATGTTACCGTGCGGATAACATGACGGTGCGGCGTTGGTGAACGGGATGATGAGTCAGCGGCATCTCGAATTTTCCTTATGCACGAATGGTATTGTCATAGAGGGGGTGTAGACACGCGGCCGCGGCCGGTCGCAGTCGGGGCGGGCAGACTCCGCGCCGCGCTGCGCCACGCTGCTTGACAACAAGCGATCTATCGGCTACCAGCATGCCGCGCCGTCGCGTCGCCTAGAGCTTCTTACTGTACACTCTCAACCTCATCTCTCCAACTTAACGGATACCTTGCGGCCGAAATTCCACCGAGGACGTTCACGCCTCGACCGACTGAAATAAATCGTTCGTTTAACACAAATAGCACGACATTGTCGCCGCATTGACAGACTGACGAACATTTCCGCTTCTCTTTTTATCTTGTATATAGAAATCATTTAGAAGAATGTTCCCCTGAGACGCAAAACAACCTAACGACATGTATTTACTTGTCGATGCTAGATCCGAATCGGGTGGTTACCTGACGAGCTACGAATACTAATTGTTGATATTTTACCTATATTTTAAATGAAACGGCGAAATGTAATTCGAATCTCATATTATTATAATCACGAATAGAGACAAGTGGAAAACTACAAACTGTGACGTCATGTCACATGCAGCTTTTATTCCTTAAAAGTGTAAAGGTTATCATTTAACATTTTTAATAGTTTCGATCTATATAATTAAATATCTAAACGGACCGAGTACTCTTGGAGCACAGAAACAGTCGGTGTAACAGACATGAACGATAAAAGAACTATCATGCGCGTGACGTCAAGCCGCGATTGCCGCGACCGAGCGAGCAGCGTCGCCGCGCCGCGCACGTTCCTCACCACCGCGGCACCGCACCGTCGCTCGAACGCTGAACTCTACGACATTGTCACTGATAACGACAATTTATTGACTAATTCCAAATACTGCACTATAACTAATAATAAACATTACATTTAATACTATATATGAATGTTAAGCTAGCAAAACTAGGATTCTAATATGCAAAATTAGGACTTTGCTATGTTGTACGTACAGATTATCTATGTTCCAATCTTCAGGTTTCAAATAAAGTTAAGTCTACAGTTATTAATCATAACTAAATAAAGTAGAGTCTTAGATTTTCAATCTAAATTCTAATAATGGGTTATCAAATTGTTATTTAAACATTCAATGAAATTTATTTTAACCAGTATGTATAGAAACACTTAACAACATTAATTAATTTACAAATAATAATCTGCAAAATCGAAAACATACCCTTGTATTATTTATAAGACATAATTAAGAGTAACTTGTGATTACATAATAACAATGATTATATCAGGTTAATCATATGATCCCTAACCTAAAGGAAGCGAGTGTTCCAATGTCCAATTTGTTCCAATGTTCCAAACATGTCGAGACTTGTCGCGATCGCGAAACACTGATTCATCAACGTAAGACAAAGAAAGTATATCGTTTCATACTCTTTTGTACAAAACTTTACCATTACTTTGATATAATAACATTTCCAATCCGATCTTACACCAAGGTTTTTCATCACATTGTTAATAATATCAAATAAATAATATTTTCAGCGCATACTATCGCTCGTTTAAATCTAAATCTTAAGTAAACAAACTCGTAAAGATTGTTATAAAAATATCTTGAAATAAGGCAATTAATTTAATGAGTTTGAGAGTTTCGTCCTGACAATGAATTGATACATGATAATAAGTTACATATAAAATTATAATATGAAGGATCACTGATTAAAAAAAAAACTAATAAAAAAAATGTTACGTAACGGCGTATAATACGGTCAAAAACTTTTTTTTTGAAATTTCAATAAAGTTTCACTTTGGTTATAGTACTTTCCAAATACATATATAACACCACAAAAACACTTTTAGATACAAAATATTCAAAAATAATTAATTCATGATTTCTCTGTTTTCTTTATAAATTTTTTAAATACTATTTAAATAACCATAACCGACATTAAAATCAAATAACCATAGGCGGTGTAGTCCGGTGAAACTGTTAAGACCTTGCTAGGTCAATACCGTAGTCAGTTCGAGAAAAAAAAACCATTTAATAATTAAATATACATATATATTTTTAATATTTATTCTATGAATAAATACACTCATAAATATATCACATTTGAAACGCAAATAAATAGTAACCAAATGTAACTAAATTTTGTTAGATATAATAAATTGTTAAACTTTGCGATCCTTGTGATATACGTAAGGAGGTTTTGCATTTACGCGGTCTGGTCTCTACCAAGCATGAGTCATAACCGCGGCCGGTTCTTGTAGTTTGCTTTACCTTTTCCATAATATTGTCCATGCACCGCGCAGTATAACTCTTTAGATCAAATTAACATTTTCATTACTCTGCGTTAGTAGAATGTTCAAATGAGCGTAAAATTTTAATAACTAATGTAATGTGATTTGAAATTATATTTAATTAATGAAATATTACATTTAATTGATGACTTTATTATATCCTCTATTTCATTTCTCAACACGCTATGCTCTTGTTGGGTTAACCAGAAGATATTGCTATTTATTTTTTCATGGTAACATATTTCACTACCTTGTTATTAATTATGTATTCGCACTGGTTTCGACAGCTTTTCTCTTTGCTTATAATCAGTTTTTTTAATGGAGATTTACAGGTCATAAATATCATAGAACCCCAATTAAAGCTAAAACCAAAAATTGTTAATTTTATTATGAAAAAAATAACATATAGCGTATTATTGATTAATTTATCTCTTATAAACATACCTATTCATAGCAAGCATATATCACTTCAACAAAAAATATTAATAAATTGTTGTATATGTATACTAACTAAGCCCGAAATGTTTGGCAAATAAGAGATGTATTTTATTTAATCCTTGATTGTATTTATCGGTTAGATTGTGACCGCGACTTTATTCTCGCTGAAATGGTTTTGTTGCTTTATCATGATGTTAACTTACTACCTTTAAATTTAATGACTACTGCTTAGCCTCTATGAGAAAGCGTAATGATATGTAACAAATATGATACTTTGAAAAATCCACTATCTGTTAGTAAAAGTGACGTAGAAATCGGTTCTTTCAGCAGTTTAGCAGATTAACGTTTATAAATAGCAGACATTTTATTTGTACGTGTAGATAACAGTGGTGATTTATTTAAAGTAAAACAATCACCACATATTGCTGTCGTAAATCGGCAGAGCTTCTAACCCTCTACTTATGAATAGTGAGGGAAAAATTTAATACACACTAGTAGGTACATAGGGCTTCCTAAATCAGTCTCAGGGTTAGAAACCTATATATAACCAACTTTCGGGTAGTTAAAATCCTAGTTAGAATTAATTAGAGATTAACATTCATAACCATCATACATGGATTCCTTTTCAGACAGAAAAAAGTCACCCCTCTTTGAACTACGCACAATGTAGGTGATTTTGAATATTAATTAAATTTAATAAGTATGTAGATAGATGTTTATGTCGCCGTAATTATTATTTCTACGAATCACTCGAAATTTTAACGTCCACTTTACGCCCGTGATGCTCCAACTTAATAAATGTTGGTAACGAACCCACACGCGATGAATACATGATTTAATTTTAATGTTCTTACTTAAAGACTGACGGCAAAGGATTCTTTGCTAGTGCAAAAACTCTTCGATCTTTTTTATTTTTGTTCAGCATTACTTAAAACGAGAAATGTAGAACCATCCAAATCACGTTCCGTGTTTAGTTTTGATCATTTTAAATATTCTGAACGTGGAACTTTTGAGTTATGTAAAAAAAAGTAAAAACACATTTAAAAAATTGGTTCCAATTAACAAGAAGTTAATTTACAGTCAAAACTAATCTCAGTAAAGCATTTTCTAAAATCGATTTTAAACAGTCGAAAAAGCTTAAATGTTTTTTTTCATCACACCACAGTTAAAGTTAAAGGTTAGAAAAATATGGCATAATCAAAAAACCGAATTTGTATTTTACTATATTTGTAAAATACTTCACTTTAAATTATAAATTATAGCAGTTTTTACCAATAACTTCACGTAACGAAAAGGCTTATTACCAATTATCTATTAACCCATTAATTAGAAGTCAATATAACAAGAAGCGTTCAAAAACTATCACATACAGGAAACTTATTTTCGACAATTATAATATAGCGATCAATAATCATAACATAACTCGTGCTGGTAGAGCGATTTGACCGGTGCAATATCATTCTCATGTCCGCATGTTCGAACCCCGGCATGTACCAACGAATTTTTCGAAATTCGTGTACATTTACTAATTTAAATTAGTAACATTATCAGCTGACAGTGAAGGTAAATATCGTGAGGAAACCTGAACTTGGGAAATATTCTTGTAGTACCACTGTATGTGAGATAATCTAGAACTGGATTTCGCGGAGCTTCAAATCGCCAAAACATGGTGGGCTGGCATGGTGATTTTGCATACACCTAGGCCTATGACTCAGTAGTGGGTCTCTTACTGGCTGATGATGATGACAGTTTATATTAGTTGGTACACCTGCCCGAAACGTATTTGTATAGTCGGTGTTTATACCATAAAATTATAAATAGGTACACCATGTATATGTCAAGAATATTAAACGTTTAAAAGGCATTAAATTCGCATTTTAATATTAAAGTTTCTTGTTACCTTACATTGCAAACATTACGACTATAGCTTACATTATTGCTTAGGGATATTGAAGTTCGCGACTACCTTTAACCATACCGAGGGAATATATTATACATAAATTAGGATTTTTTATTATAAATTAACCCAAGCTTATATTTATATTTAAAAATTTATTAACTTTAAGTGCTTAAACTAATCTCTAAAAGTATAAGAAAAAGCTTTGTATAATTCAGTTTTCTATTTTCGAAATCCGTGATATCCGAAAGTTACATAGACTGTAAAAGATAATAGCCATTGGTTTGGTTGCACGCACAAAATCCGTTATGTACTTTACCATTACGAAGATTTGCATATAATACAATTTTCACCTAATAATAAAATACTAAAACTATGCACTAAAATGTCAGTAACATTGGATAATAATCGATTGTTACATTACTTTATCAAATATTGTTCATATTGGAGAATAATTAGTGATATAAATAAGACAGAATCAGTCAGTTTTTTATGGTGGTAGAGCCAGGCGAAACTATTACTGGTTTCAGCATGAATGGGTCGGCTCGCTCGGGGTAGTACCACCCTCTCATAGAAAACCGACGTGAAGTAACAGTGCTTGCATTGTTGCGTTTCGTTCGGTCAGTGAGAGCGCCGGTGGCCCACCTCCCCTGCCCTCTCCTCTCTCCTCTCCCTCCCCTATCCCTTCCCCCCAAAGGGTGGCAACGCACTTACGACTCCTCTGGTGTTGTTAGTGTCTATGGACAGTGGTGACCCAGCTGTTCGTTTGCCACCAATGACATAAAAAAAGAAGATTCCTTATACAAGTTAATTTTGTGCGACATAATATTTCGAAATCATTCATAGTTTCTATTCATTTTAAAATTACTACGTATTTGCAGACAGGCCTGAAGTTAGTCACTGTGTGTAGTTATTATCATCGTGGCTTTATACTGTTACCATAAGTCAACTCGGCATACCATTGTACAGAAGACTACGAAATTATCTTTTTAGATCATTATACCCAATATAGACTTTGAAGTAACCTGTTATCAGATAATTTCATTATACTGTTTATTTTTTGATAAATGCAGCAAAAGTACGATAAAGCAATGCATCTATTATAATATTAATTTTGTTCAGTGACTAAGCAGTTAGTTATTTTAACTCCATTCTTAATTTAGAAGAAAAATATATCCTAAGCATATAATCTAACTTACGAACGCATGACCGAGAAGTACTGTAATAAAAATTATGAAAGTAGGTAATGTTTGTGATAAAAAGGTTTAAAAATAATACATATATAATTATAAGCTCTACATATAGCGAGTTGGGTAGATTATAACACTTTTTATTTACGAAAATCTTCTAATAATGACGTAAAAACATGGTTTTAAACTATTAAATGAAATTAGATCATCAAACAAATTATAAAATATTTGTTTTCTTAACCTTTGAATTGATGACATACGGAATGATAGTTCTATTACTTCTAAAGCTAGATACAATAAATACCTACTTAGGATTATTGGTAAAATAAAAGATTTTCCCATAGTTAATAAATACACTCTAAAAGGAAATTATAGTGAATAAAAAATTACATAATCTGTTAAGGATCCATGCGTGTTCTCTTAACAGATTTAGACAATTGGGTGTATAACAATATTAGATAAACTAACAGTGATCCTCTATTATTTTTGTATGAAATACCTGTTAAAGCCTTTCTCATTGTCTCCTTACAATCTACATAAAACTGTAAAAGATAAAAATTTACGTTCAGTCTAACAATCGCTGTTAATGAAATTGTCTACATTTATTGATTATTAACATGTGCCCGAAATTTCGTTTATGTGAGATTGTTTTTATGTACCACAGGAGCGACTTGTAAATGTACATGAAAATGCTTTTGTGTACTACGTGTCGTATCCGGATTAATAGTGAGCTGTTTCTTATTCTCCCTAATTGTTAAAAACATTCTAAAAATATACTATACATATGCACCTGTTGATGCCACTAGCCACACGTCACATATATGTTGCACTATATACAAATTTTCACGCAAGTGCCAACAAAAACGCAACGTTTTAAATCAACGAAGTATACGGGAACACGAACACAAACATTAATCTGTTTATGTTTAAAAAAAAACTTGTACAACGATTTTTCCAGTTACAATCTATTTACCCATATGTAGATAAGCGAAGATAAAATAGTTCAGTACCTTTTTCTCCTGTTTTTGTCTACCGATTTTTTTTTATTTAGATGCTAGTGAGTAGCTAGTCAAAAATTGGGGAACAGTGCGCTTCTTTCCTTAACTTCTAACAGATAAATTTGGCTGTCCAAAAATGACAAAATTGTTTTAATTTAAGACAACAATAAGATTGTTGTGAAATTTTACGCAGATAACAAGTTTTACGTATAGGGCTGACTTAAATTTTATTAAAATGTATTTTTAATGACCTAATTTTACATTCATTTTTATTTTGGTATAATTTTTAATAATATTACAAGGTCGAATATGGATCAGTGGGCCAACATTAATATATATAAAAATGGATGTCATTTGAGATTGATTAACTGCCATACTTTCTGACCGCTTATCATGATAGTTAGCACATTTGTGTTTTTATGGATAAAATAATTTTATGCTATTTGTTTTACTTTAACTCGCTACTAGGTAGAGCTGCAACACACCAATTTCTGTATCCTACATTTGAAAATTGGTATGTATTATATACCTATATTTGAACTTGAAATAATTACAACAAAAATTATCAAACGCAAGTAGAGCCGCGGGCACATCTAATACTATACAAAAAACTTCCGTGTATCTTGAACATAACTAACGCCTAATTTATTCAATCCAATACATATACTTAATTAAATTTCAAAATAAATACTTCCCGTAATGAAATTAACGAATATTTACAACACAAATTAACGTTGGCAGTAATATGGTCACCTGACCAATATATACATTACCACTTCTAGTGTAGTTGACCCAATGATAAAAATACAACAGTCAATTTGCCAAAACACGGTTATTTATACCACTGTCAACGTTATTCGTTTAAAATGAATATACAAGTTGGTATAAGTAATGTAATTTTAAACAATCCATACAGAAAATGTAATTTTAAAAGTATATGGGATTTATTAACATGAGATTAGGATGAGATAACGTGTATTCAAAACGATGTTTAGTCTGTCAAAAAAATTCGAAGAGCTTTTTAATGCCGTTGACGATGGGGACGGACAGATGTCCGTGAATTAAGAATAATGTACAGTTTTGATGGCACTACTCACACTAATATAATGACATATTAGAGAAAGCAAAAAATATATATTAAGATTTATCTATGGTAACTCCATAGTTTTATCTACAAAGATAATTATTTTCAAAGGCAAAGTTTAACAAATCAAACCCATAAGTGACATATAGCTAGAGGAGTTGTACCAAAATTTACAATTGATCTGAGACGTTGCGATGATATTGATTAACTTTTGTATGTTTAGCTTGGAATCAAATGTTTATTTATAAAATATAAAGTAAAGTAAATAGCATGTATTTATATTATATCAGATTAAAGAAAATGTTTGTGACGGGCGGTAAGACATAACAATTTTGTCCTACGCATGCTATACTATTACGGGTAGGTGTTTCGAGAACGCCCTGTATATATCTAGTAACCAAGGGGAGCGTTAAAGACCTATGTCTTAATGAGTTGCGAACAACCTGGTAATGAATCCGTCACTGTGAGGTGTGAGGTGTGAGGTGTGGGTCTCTTTAATCTCTTGAGTTTGAAGATTAGGAAAAAAGTATCCATTTGCCGAGACGTTTGAAAGCAGACGAGACAACGACGATTACCGATGGACTCAAAATCGGCTGAGAGCCTTAAGCGCTCGCCTTAATAGTCCGGTGAAGCTGTTAAGACCTTGCTAGGCCAATAGCGTAGTCAGTTCGAAAAAAAAAAAATACCGATGGATTGTATGTAATTTAGTGATTGCGGTTATTTTATAAATTGCACTGTGCTATTTATTAGGTGTGTACAATAAAAAAGGGTAATGGGAATCTCATTGGAATTGGAATGGAATTTCAGTCTCTTATTCTATATAGTGGATTTTATGTTTTATTCGTTCATCTTGTGTTATTTGAACCTAAATTTTGTATAATGAGTGGAATTTTATGTAATATAGTTCGGCTATTATGCACAAGTTAAATGGATGGGAAATAATACCCCAGGACATAAATTCTGAAATGCCACAAAAACTCTATATATGGAATATTCTAACAATGGGGCCACCATCTTGTTAGAACATTGAAATTATCACAAGACACTTGTGATGTTTATTACTCGACAATGGCAGCAATAATCTAAAAGATTGGTTGTAAAAAAAAGGAAATAATTTCGGCGTTAAACTTTTTATAATATATCGAGTACGTGTTAGTAGACTATTGGAAGTTAACTATTAGGGCAATGTTTGTTACTTGATGCCCATATTTTAACATTGAATAAAGTCATTTACCAATGCATACATCTATGTTTATATGTTTATTTAGAGTCTATAGAATCTACCGTTGCGAAAATTACGTATTATCTAAGGCTTGAAACAAAATTGTTAGCTATATAGTGATAACATTCAATTCCTGTGAATTTCTTCTTATTGGCAATTGTTATTTTAGGTCGTTTGCTAATTCCGACAACGACCTGGCCGGTGAACCATTTACCATTTTTTAGCGACTCCAATTTTAAACATTATGTAAATTTAAACAGATTCGGATCGAAAATACATACCGATGAAACGGCTTTTTTATACAAGATAAAATACACATAGATCTTCCTTAAGTGGATCGCTTTATGTCTACCGCTTCCGTTTGAATTTTTAGCTAATGTGAATTGTATTAACAAATATTTTATCTAGCTAAATAAGTAAACAGCGAGCTAATTGTATACCAAACGTGGACGAGATCGGGTCGACGACAAGGCGGGCGGGGGGAGCGATCGGCGCGTGATTCAGTGGGTCGATGCTGACGTGGGCCGCGCTGCGTCAGCCAACGTCACCGTCGCTCGGCTGTCAGCATCGTCACAAATATATTTAGAATGGAATGTGGAAAAATGTTCTCGCACACGCCTATAAGTTTCCGGATAATTTTGGCCAACATCCAGACATTCTAAATAATAGCTACACGAGTTTTCCAGCCGCCACGGCCATATCTATTGATGGTCAACGCTATCTATACTGATAGCGAGATAACAAATGTATCTAATGGTACTGAGAATTAGTTTGAGGCCGAAATCCTGTTGATATCGCGCGTGTAATCAATTATATTTTAAACAAATGCCTACACTTGGTTATATATAATTATGTTATCGTACTTTTATACCTATATGATTTATACAAGACTAAAAATCGTTTGATAACACAATTTCAGTAATTATTCTAATATAAATTGTTTAATGACAGTAAACGTTATATTACTTATTCTCTTCTTCTAATATTTAAATCATATTACGTGGCTTGCAAAAATAATTAATAAAATTGTCAATTACAATAGGGTTACCTCATTAACCCTAATGTAAAATGTTAAGCAGTTTACATATATGTATTTGAAAAGTAGAAGTAACTTTACAAATTAATCTATACTAATATTATAAAGAGGTAAAGTTTGTGAATTTGTGACGTTGTAGGAGTTAATCTAAGGAACTACCGGTCCGATTTGAAAAATTATTTCAGTGTTATATAGCTCATTGATCGAGGAATGACCTTCCTCCATTATATATCATCCTTATATATCATCCTTCCATTATATGTCATCACGCTAAGACAAATAGGAGCGGAGCACCAATGAAGAATGTTTCAAAATCGAGGGTTTTTTATCCTCTTGAGAGCTTCTGCTGCGTGTTAGCTTTAGCCCAAACTAAGTAACTATTCCACGCGGACGAAGTCGCGGGCAGAGGCTAGTTTATTTTATAAGCACACTAGTAGGTCCAATAGGAATACGTTGCTTTGCCACAGACTTTAAGAATTGATCATTATAAAAGTATTGAATTAAAGATGAGATGCAGGGTGAGATGTGGAAAATTAGGAATTAGGTGAAGAATTATGAACAATGTACACCATATATAAAGATGAACGACCACGTGAGGCATTTTTATTCCATAAAATGTTTAATAACCGGTTAAAACACGAACCTACACAAAGTTAAAGTTAATTACCCGTCTAAAATATAGTCGAATTGAATCTCCATATAGGCCGTAGCTTAGACAAGCGATCTATTTAACGGACTGTGACGGTCTGTACGCCGTCAGGTTTTTTAATTGGTATATTAAAAGCTATATGCGGGAATATCATCACATCGACTTTCAAAATAGTTTTTTCTTCACTTTCTAAGTAAATTTTAACAGAAGTACTTTAAAAGATGTTTGATAATACTTTGTTTGATTCCTTTGCTTTAAATAAAAAAGAATTATTATTTAAAGCACGTGTAGTCTTACGTAAGCATTGAAATACAAGTTTTTTTTATTGTAGCACGGCATAACGACTGCACTATGCCTGATGGTAAGCACAGTACAATCCAAAAACAATGGCACCCACCGAGTGACACACTATCCATCGCCGGTCGCCGCTGTCATGCCGGCCTGTGAAAAGCTGGATATGCACAGGCTGATCCCGAAACGCGACCCGCAGAAGCGAATATACACACTTTTTCGCCATATACATGGTGGTTACGACCCAGTCAAACTGTAAAACCCTAACACCCCGCTATCGCCATTTCCACGTTCGTTACTCAGCAGGGTGCACCACGTCCAGGTGAGGTCGGCTTGGGTGTCTCAAGTCTTATGATATTATTCGACACCCCTTACATCCCAACTGATGCGCTATTTATCCAAGAAGAAATAATTATTTGTAATATAATAAATAATATAATTATATTTAAAAATTATTGTCAGTCATTTGTCATGAAAACCCATATAACATACGTTAATGTATATCAATAATATACCTAATAATGTAGTTATTACAATTCCGTTTTTTTTTTCTTAATCTATTAAACTATATGAATTACATAGATGAATAGGAATCATTAAAATTCAAAGCATAATTGTATTTTATGCAACAGAGGAGACAGCCATTTGACGAAAGGCGTAGCTATTTTTTTCGTCATAATACACAGTTTGATCTAAACTCTTAGGTTGTTTTTTTATATATAAGTGTGTACAAATAAAACTTGATGAAATAAAAAAATTCTACCTCATTCTCCCGCACGTTCAATCCAATACGTGTATATGTTTGTAATATAAACTAACTAATAATGTTTATTATATATAATTATATGTTTATCTCTTTTAAAGTCGCTTTATCGTTTCATCGGGTTTATTTCCTAAATTACAATAAAAATTCATGAAGACAATAAATAATTACCGTATAACGATTTTCTATTCATTTCGCGAAAGAATTATATTTAATCACCAGATATTATTAATTAAGTATATATTTAAAATAATATTATTTATTTGGCTCGTGCCCGACTCACCGGAGTCCCTCACTGTCATTATCATAACATGTTCGACTCATGGCGCCAATGAATATGAACGTAGCATAACTAATAGTTTCTACTTATACCAACTAGTTTTTTATATTCCTATATAAATTAAATTACAGAATGCCGAACAATTTATATCTTTAAGAATATTATAAATTATTATATCAACCTAATATATTTAAAAGATATTTTTCGTGAAAATTGTACAGGACTACCTATATTGGTAGTATATACTATATAATATTATATATAGTATATATAATATTTCATAATTATATCTATTTAAAAAACTATTGTATCAGTTATCCAATCTACAAGAATGTTATGTAATTAAATTACTACAAGGCTTCAACATGTAATTGGGTAATACACTTAGTAAGTTTTAAATGTAAGTGATAAAATTATAACATTTTTTTTTTATTGTGAACTAAGTTACTACCTAAATCCACCATTTTAATTAATGAATTATGTCTGTTTATAAGTATATTTTTCATATTTCATGGTGTTCGTCAATTATGGAAGAATTTTACGAACTATGATTTATTATTTTAAGTAACGAAAGTTTTAAATATATTTTAATGATAATCGATAAATTTACGTATTAAACTGGTGTTGTAATATTAAAATATGGGAAGCGGTGTGTTATAAACAAGACTATAACAACGCAATTGTGACAATAATAGAATAGCACTGAGCGTTCCCAAATTACATTTGAGTGAGTACACAACGGGTAGGTGTAGGCGCGCGGTGCGGTCCGGCGCCGACACTCATCCAGTGGCAAGTTTTTGTATAGGTACATTACAAAATAAACACAATTTGTTATTAGAAAAAGTCAGGTGACTTACACTTTTTGAGTGATTTATAATGGCTCGTTTCAGTTCTAACTGGATTTTAAAATTGCTCTACTTATTCTTGGTCACTAAAATAATTTGATATAGGAATCATACAAACAAGATTTTCAGTCATAAAATAATTCATTACGGATATTAAAATTTGTATAGGACAAGTTTACAGAGTTATTAATATAATCCAATCTTAAAATCTATTCATCTGTAATAAACATTTCGAACAAACACTATTAATAATCAGTATTACAGAACTGATATATTTGTTGTTGTTCTATTTTTAACGGTTTATTATAACATATTTCTAATGTATATTTAGATTCGATATGATGTATACGTAATAATAAATAATACAGCGTTTATCGTTACATCACGCACACAGCTGTTAAACAGGTTTGATACAGCATTCCTGAGGGAATGCCAGCTCCGCGTGCCAACGCAACGGTGCACTGTCAAAAAATATAAATACACTGATTCAGTAGTGACAGTTCCGTGAATAAATATCTAACTGGGCTATAAATTGTGTTAATATATCACTGTATTTTGTACATTCTTTGTTATTTTACTAATCTATATACGTATATAATGAAAATATAGTTTCTTTGAGGCTCAATAACACCATAACTACTTTATATATCGGCATACAACTATGACCATTCTATGCGAAATTAGTCAGTGGTTTTATGCCAGGTTTTTGAATTCCATTGCCCCTTTCTAATTATTTTTTTATGTCCAACGAAAAGGAAGGGAATCGGTTAATATGAATCATAAAAGGGAGTTTTTGGCGGGATCTTAGTCTGTCATGTAGTGAATTTTATTTTTTATTCATAACCTTGTGTTACTTGACTCTATATTGTGTAAAATTGGTGGTGTTTTATGTAATATAGTTTGTTTATTGTGCATAAGTGAAGTGAATAGAAAATAATACCACGGACCATGAATTCTGAGATGCCACAAAAACTCCATTGAAAGTTCTAACAAGGGAGCCACCATCTTGTTAGAATATTGAATTAATTACTCGACAATGGAAATTAACAAACTCTCTGGAACATAGTACCCTACTATTAACAAATAAATTAAGATAAAAAAGATGGATAAAAGAATATATTATAGAAGATTTGGCGTTTCTCCCTTTACATTAATTTGGACATAGAAAAGATTTGGCGCGTATGCCTTTACATTAACTTGGACATAAAACTGACTAAAGAATACATAAGAACTAACTATATTGACAACTTCAGAAATAAAAGATGATTTTTTTGAATGTACTAAATATTATATAGAAGATTTGGCGATTAGGCCTTTAAAGAATACATAAGAACTACCTATATTGACTACTTCAGAATTGGCAGTATGGATTAATTCCTTCGCCTGTCCTATTGGACGAATATTATTACTACTACTGAATCATAAAATGCAAGTACTATTAGAGTAGAATAGTACTTTACGTACTTACTTTAGTGCAGAAATAAGGACGTAAAAAGTTTAGGTTCTCATTTAATTTACATTATAATGTGTTTATGCAATGTTAGTAGATTATGCGCTGATATATGTTTCGTTTAAAATTACTTTTTAAAAGACATTCTCTTTTTTCAATTCAAATACTGAACCTTGACAGAGTATAGTTTTAAAATGTTAGTCATTCGTTGGAATTTCATATGTGACGTTTTTGTCTACTGCAATTTTAAATATCAGCAATTTCATGCCAGGTTATAAATACCGCAGCAATAATTAATAATGCAGTATAGTTTTTAATGCAATTGTACATGACAAATGACTTAAAGACTTAAGTTATTGTAACTTTGTTGTAGAAAGTATTTAAAGTAATTTTTCCTACTATTCGTAGTTTATATCAATTATGGTTATATTCTGGTTATACTATAATTATGAAAAACCAAAGTTAAACAATTCCTTACAAAATCATTACTTAAAAAATTGATTCAGATTCATTAATTCAGATCGATTAAACAGGATGACGAGTCACTCATATGTAAACTGCGATGACTAGGTCTAAAGAACAAGTAAAGAAATATTTCCACCGGCCTTATCTGTAATATTGGGACAGTTCAGTTTGTTCGTCTCAAAACGTACAACTGACGGCTGACGTAATGTTATATATTCCCATTATCAACTCAATGACGTTGTAATAGTAAGCGAATACGAAATCAAAATTACAGTATATAACTATCTCTTTCTTGTAATATTTTCAAAATCATCGGTTAAAAAACTATAAATTAAGAGAACTGAAAAGAATAATTAATAAATATCGCCAAGATATTAATAAATGTATTAATATTAAATTATTATAAAATATTAATTATATATAATTCATATGACCACAGTCACAATAGTTATATAAGAAATTTAGAAATTAATTACTGTATAACCTAAAGGAAAACAGATGTAGATTCTTGAGTCATAAAACATTCAGGTGACATCATGCATTTAAAGGCTGAATGTATGAGCACGATTCACTTCACACTTGGCCGTGCAAAGCGTATATATTACGATATAATTTCCACGAAAAATGACACCGAAGCATAAGGAAATATTAATGCACATTTAGGATTACTATTCATATAACTTCTATAAAACCTCTCAACTAATAAGAAGTATTTATTATATATAACAATCACACTATTGAATCCTTTACATGGTATATCAAAGACACATTGTGTATAAATATGGTATCCACTTGCCCTATTATTTTTATATTTGACTAGCGATGCCCGCGACTCTGTCCGCTTGCAATCAAATGTAAAATAACGGTTACTAATAATATCATATATTAAGTCCGTTTATTTATCTACTTATCTTTCGTACTGTAGTCGCGTCGCCATTAAAATTACAATATTTTTTGATAGAGTGAATCGATTTTAATGAAACCATGACTAAATGTTACTCGAGGATATGCATTATGATATTCTTTAATGAGTTTTATCGTGAACGCAGTGCCTTAGCAGTGATTCGTGTTCATACAAACAGACAGACATTTCTAAAAAAGATTGAAATCTATTTTAATACTTATTCTATTTTTTTTTCTCAAAAATATTAATAGTACAGAGACATTAGATATATATTCTTATTATATGTCGAGATATAGAAGTAGCGAGTAACGTTATCTCTTTGAGTATATTAAGTACTCTTTGATCAACTAAAATAATCCCTGGAATGACTTGTATCAATAAAGAAATCTATACATAGATTATAGATATAATTGCAGCCTTCCTTATTCGTCAGAGTTAATCTCCGATACGGTTGAAGCGATTTTAATAAGACTTTCACTGGCAGATAACTGACTATTCATTGTACCATCTAGTCTAGAATACATATTCTTACGTTTTTTCGTATATTAAGCAATAAAGTTATAGATTAAAAGTAAATGTTTATAATTATGTTTATTTTATTTCCAGATAATCCAAACAAGCTGTGAAAATTAAGAACTAAGTTGCAAAGAACTGTAGGTACGTGAAGAGGCATTTTGGGTGAATTTGGTAAGATTAACCACAGCGTTATTAACGCCTACAACAGCATTAAATAATCATCAACTCTGAAGGTTTTCTATAAAAACCGCAAACCACGCACAAATGGTATCGATTTTTTGTGTAATGTATTCATAAATGTGATCAATATTCGACCCTTTTCGGTACAAAATAAGGATCAAAATCAAAGTACTTAAACATATATCTAAGATACAAGATCTAATTTTTTAAAATATAATATATACAATTTAATCTATTTAGATAATTTATAAGCAGAAAAATGCAATGAAGTTCCAGTAAATAAATATTTATAATTAAATATAAAGCAGCCACAAACTGTACAATGAAATTATTATATTTTCATATTACACAAGGGATATCCACAAAAGGAAAGTACTTCCTAAGTATTATCCGACATCTGTATGTTTATTTATGTACATAAACGCATTATGAATATTAATCCGAAAGGGCGGAAGGGCAAAGACATTACAATGAAAAGTTAAAAATCAATTCTTGAATTTTGTAACCTTAATATGGACCTACCATTTAATCATATCAATAAAATAATGATTTATTGAAGCTGTATATTAAGTAATTGATACAGGGATAACAAGTCAAACAGAAAATTGCTAATGGCAAGTACATAATTATCTGAGTAAATATATGGCCTTTATACATAAATTACTTTACATTATACATATATCATCCGTGTCATATTTATTTATATAAAAATTCCATATAGTTATAATTGTATATATGTGACGTTAAATTAAGTTCATGTATTTAATGGGATCGGTTGTATAAAATAGAGTTAAAACTTCACTTCCCTTGTTGTTCAATTTTGATGCGGTCAAAATATTAATATTATTTGGTTATTAATCATCTTGACGCCACGCCTGGAACTATGTTTATATTAAATACCAGCCACTGAATTATAAGCGATTTTCTTCTACATTTCCTTCTTAGTTAAAGTGCCTTCTGCTTCCACTCTTTTTAATTGGAAGTCACTGGATAGGCTGACTGAGCAATAAAATTTTTGATATTAATTAAGAACGACTTCAAAGCCTGTTTACTAAAAAGATATTGTCTCACATAATTAAGTATTCATCATCACCAGCAGCCTGTAAGAAGCCCACTGCAGGGCTATAGGTCTCTTTCCGAAGGTATGGGCATAATCACCACGCCAGCCTACGACGTATCTGCGATTTAAAGCTCCGAGAAACAATTTTATATTATTTCCCACATACGGTGGTACTACAAGACCATTTCTCAGGTTCAGGTTTCCTCACGATGTTTTCTTTCACCGTCAGCCGATGATGGTACCTATTTAAATTAGTAAATATACGTGAATTCCAATAAATTCATTGGTACATACTACATAATATTCCACCGGTCAAACCAGTAGACTACCATGGTTACTCTTAATTAGGTATTATAAATAATTAATCTATATGTTATCTTCGTTATCAATCAAGCAATGAATTGCATGTTAGGTTAGCTTGGAATTATGTCCATAAGACCGAACAAAGTCTAAGTTTCACAATTCTAATATATATGCTTTCATTTCTTACCTGTAAACTGACCGATTTATTACATGATATATATAATTTACTCAGATACTTGTATAAAATATAATAAATGAATTTATCATGAATTACGATTCATTATAGATTATCCATAAAGCATAAAATGCTTGATTCATAGCGTGAAAACACACACTCCGTTTGCCCCGACAACTAATATTATTATTTACTAAGGAAAAGTAAATACTTATTTTATTATTGGTTTGTTATAATCCATTATTTTATACCTATAAACATGGGCGTTGATGGAATTAGTATCATATGGAGGTACTAATTTTTTATATATTTTAAGCTTAAATCTATATATACTAATATTAAAAAAGCTGAAGACTTTCGTTTGCTTGAACGCGCTAATCTCAGGAACTACTGGTCCGATTTGAAAAATTATCTCAGTGTTGGATAGCTAATTTATCGATGAAGGCCATCAGGCTAAGACCAATAGGATCAGAGTACCGATGAAAACGAAGTGTTAGCGTTAGCCCTAAGTAACTATTCCACGTGAACGAAGTCGCGGTCATAATCTAGTTTTAGATAAAACTTTAAAACATAAGATTTAAATATAACATAATCAAATATAAAAAGTTAAAATTTATCCATGTTCTAGTTGGTTCCGCTTTGCTGGCCGTATTTTTTGCTATACAATTTTTAAAAGTATCATAGATTTTTCTCCAGGTTTCAGACTATTCCTTTGACATATTTCATTGCAATCCGTTTTGAGGTTTGGTCGTGAAAACGTAGCAAATAAATGTAAATTATTTTTGCATTTATAATGTTAGTACCGATTCGACACACTGTTCAAAAATAGAGTGTACGAAAAACATCGAATATCATACACCTATGTCATGATCCAAAGAAGCGCTTTATAACGATGAATGTAAACTTAAGGCTGGCTTAAGTCATTAAAATACGTCTAACAATAATTCTGATAGAATGTATCGTGTAATCAATACTTCATAAACAAATGACGCATCACTTGATGCGACAGATAAACTACTTAATTTGTAGGATTATAGTTTTTAAATAGGTAACCGCGAAACTTCGTCCATGTGTAAAATACTTTGCTATTTCGCAACTACACTTTTATGACCATAAACTGCCTTTATCCGACTTAAATTCACTTATTTTTCAATAAATAATCATCTATCTATATGCACCATAATGTATAAATAACTAAATATACAATGAATCTCCTTTCACTAGGTGATTAGTAAATTTACTCACAGTGAAATATTTTAATATTAACTAAAAAAATAATGTATACATAAGTCGTAAGAGGTGCAGTTTATTCTGAATTTTGTTTAATAGTGTCGGATGTCGGCTAGGTATTGTAATGACGCTCACCATCGGCCGGGTTAACGACATCTGACTCACGTCCTGCGCGGGCGCACTCCGCTCAAGACATTCGCCGTGCAAATGATAACTTTACGAAATATAATATTTGCCTGTTTACAAAATAGAATAACTTATTATGAATTATTCCTTTATTGTGTTTTACGATAAGTAATTTTAATCATAAATCAAATACAAGTATAACGCAGTTTTTAGAAATATATATATTTTTTAAACTGTTCATTCTTGAATATTATGTTTCTTGGTACAAAAATACAAATGACCTTTCCTATATTAAATTCTGATATAAGTTTCATGACATTACATGAGTACAAAAAACAAACAATAATTATAGAATATTGTTTTGATATTCTATATTAATTAATTAAATAATAAGTGTACATATGTTTAAAAGAACCAATGTAAACGGCAGTTTCTGGAAAAAAATGTAGTGGGATAAAAATAATGAATTAATGTAAATTGTGGAAAAGACGCTAAAAAACGTTTTAATGCAGTATCTAGAATTATTTGAACTCGTGTATAATTTTTATAGTATCTTATTTATACTAGATATATGAAATACCTAATGGAAGTAATTAATTTCGTTGTCGAAAAAAATAAATGGTAACACACTTGTTGCATTAAAATTGATTAAAACTTTGCATGTCGTTCGAGCCGTACAAAACTTGAACGATGAATTGATGCATAACAAATTGCAACCAATTATTATACTTACTGTCTAACCACACGAACATATTAACTTTACCGTTACTTGTATAAAAAAAAATGTCAGAATAATATTACCAACTTTTATCAAAATTATTAACCCGTCTGAATTGTGTTAGAGATAATATTAATACGTATCTATTCATTTTTATGTTCAACTAACTTGTTGACTTCATGAGTCACCGGTAAACCGGTATATTACCTTGCAGCTTTCGATCTGGAGGTCGTATTTATTTTTAGATTAAAACAAGTAGTTTATGTCCCAAGTTGTGTTTATGATATAAATGAAACGAAATCGGTTTAAAACGTTTGATATATCAACTGTTTTTGATATTAAATGAAAGTTTTTTCTTAGTAATACCTAATCTATTTATAAATGAAAGTAAAGTTATTTTGAGGCTCGACTAAACAAAATTTTAACGAATTTAAACGAATTATGACAAAATTACTGATCGCATGGGCATAGGACTATGATAATTCGATGTGGAATTTTTCGTTGGAGGTTCTAGGCTACTTATTTTTTGATTCAATTGAAACTTTGCCATTTTTAACGCCTAGCGAAGCGGGCGAGAACCTATTAGTTCTTATAGGTGTACGTAAATGTTGCACTTATTAATATTTTTTTGTGAGACCATAGAACGTTTTATTTTCAGTTTATGACTCTAACCATACTAACAAATCCTGAATAAAAGGTTCTACACTACGATATTACGGAAAAGTGAGATAACACATTTACGTCTTTGTAAATTATCATTATGTATTCATTAGTATTACATATATAATATTATATATTTTAGTAAATTATAACCATATAATGATTAATATATTTTTAGTAGGTAAATTTAGTATCTACTTTTTAGTTTTCTTACGAGAAGGTGAGTTGAGTGAGTACATACAGCTTAAGAGGAGATCATAAAATGGTGTAGGTCCATAAAGTAGACCTTAATAACCCAACTGAAGTTATCAACTTTTTGAAATAAAAAACAACATATCTAATCCTAAGAACAAGGAAAACTAAAGATTTTATTTCCTTGAATATTTTTTGTAATTTAGAACACACAATAAGTTTGGTTGTATTTGAAAATTTCATAACTACTTTTATAATAATGGATAATTTAGATTCAATTAAATGAATACCTCATTTTTTGTTAAATACTCTGGAAAACATTCGATGAAAACAGAGGTCACGGGTATAGAGAGTAAATGGGAAATCCCAAATAATTTCTTTTTATGGAAATGTATAATGTATATTTATCAAAAATACGCTATTTTAAAGTATACTTGGCGGTTCTAAACGCAACATACATACTTATAACGAAATCCAATTGACATCCATACAGATTTTTATTCTCAAACTGATCGAAGTACTGACGCTTATCATAGAGATGGGTTTTCTCATGTGTGTATTGATCTCGATTCAATATTAATATACTAATCCTCAAATAACCTAATAAATATAATGTAAGATATTAGTTGTTACATATTTTAAAAAAATCTTACGTTTTATTATATAATATAAAAGGATACAGTATTTTCACAACTAATACACAATTATGTCAATATCTTCCATTTATGGATACTATCGTTTCTGTCTCTCTCTTTCTTTGTCTTCCTATATAGTTAAGAAGAAGAGAAGAATAGAATCGAGAATCCGATCCGTCAGTTTTTGTCCATCAGAAACCCTGATTATATACAATCGCAAAATAATTAACTAAAACGATGAGCTCAAAACCCTTTGCAGTTGATTAAAACTTCGTATCGATTAATTATTGTAACCCTAATTATTGCGGACAGATTTATAAACGCAACATTCGTATTGCAATTTAAGATATCATTAGGTATTTAAATAATTTAAAATTATACATATTTATCCATATTTGATCCACATTGTAATGCCTTTAGACGTTAAAATCTGCATGGCATGGTGTTTGAATCTACTATTTAGCCAATCGGTAATGTGCATTGGGACTTTGTTAACAAACTTAACACTGTTACCTAAAAAACTGTTATTGGCCTTATCCATCCTGAAACAGGGATGACCAATTTGTCACTGTTTCTCGTATTTAAATTATATAGGTCCTTATCCTTGTCCTTATCTAAGTTTTTGGGGAAAGAGAATCGCAGGTCACTTCTTTATCACCATGTCCATACACGACACAGTCAAATAGAGATTCCTAACACCCTGCATTATTATTGTGTATACACCAGTTCATACTGGAACGTTACACATGTAAACGTGCCACCATGGTTGTTGGTTGTAATTAATATATTATGTGGCAATTAATATAAAATGAATTTCAGAAATAATTTTAATCGTTATAATTTTATAAAAGATAATTCTGCTATAATTATAACGTATTAAAAGCCAAGTATGTAAATGGAAACAAATGAGGTATCTACTTTGATTGTTCGAGTATATACACGATTTATTTTCGTAAACGAAAACAAACCGCATTGGTTTTCATTGGTTAAACAATTGATTTTTATTAATCGATTCATGGATTTTAGTGATTATTGCAAAATACTATTTTTGCTATAGCAGTGGTTGGTCGTTATATTTCGTAGCTATTTCGTTTAATGATAGAATAAATGGCATTGTATTTCGCTCTTAACATACTAAGTAAAAATCGTAATGATTCTAATCTATATAGTGGATGCTACACCTGACATAAATGATGATCACGATCTGGTCGGGTACTATTGCCATATTCTATAATCATGTATAGCTAAATGAATATGTCTTCACAACATTTACAAATTACCTATAATTATTTCTGATAAAGATTATAAATAAATGTTAATAAAATTTATAAAATATTATAGAAATGAGTATTTGACAAAAATCGACAATATTTTTGCTGTTATATTGCAATATAGTTAACTAGAGTTGAAACTATAATTTTCAAAAATCATAACAGACAAAACTAGTTAAACAAAACGACAAATTCATATCATCAACTAACAATCGATATTCTAAGTAGTCTGATAAAAGTTATTATAAGAGCTGTACGATAACTATTTGTGATTTCTAGTTTCAAATATATTAATTGGTTTTTGTTAATATTTAGCAAAAATGGAAAAGTGTCCTATTATGTCCCACATTGCTACGACGTAGCAATGTGCTACGAATTGCTTTAAAAGTGCGACGCAGATAATTTTTTGTTATTTAAATCTTTAACAAAAGTTATTATATCATCGTTTTGTCTATAAATTATTTAATTACTAAATAAAATTTGAGTAATAAAATTCCAGGTTGTAAACGTGAATCTTCTTATAGAAATATACAGTTGCAGTAGGTATCTACTGCAAAAAAAAAGAAATAAAAAAATCTTTAGTACACGTTTTGAATTTTATAATAGTTACATAGTAAAACAAAGTCCTCTACCGCGTCTATCTGTTCGCGATCAACTCAAAAACTACTGAACTGATTTTCATGCGGTTTTCACCAGTAGATAAAGTGATTCAGGTTTTGGTATATAATTTGTCAGGGTTTTTTTATTATCAGGGCTGGACAACACACGCCGGGCCCGCTAATATTATTATAAATATTAATATCTAAATTTTGATCATCAAAACGCAATTTGAGTATTTCAATTGAAATTACGTAAATTTAAATTTGCGTATGTAGTGTAACTAAGTAATAAGGTAATTAATAAAATAATTGTGCGTTTAAAAGTTATAGCACAGTCTAATATATATTGTATAAAACAAAATCGTGTTATTTATTACTCTTGTAAGACTATGCCGACCGTAAAAAAAACAATTTCCACGAAATGATGGAGGCTGGCGGAATCGGCGTCCAAGCAGCAACGCACACGCCAGCGCGGCACCGGCGACGATGACGTCACGTGCCCCAACTTGCATCCGCCATTTTGATAATAAAATGGATAATTAGCACCGACCAATACTCGTGCACGTATTGCATGTTCATCATTATTTTTTCAAAGGTCATCGGTTTTCAACAAAAATAAGAAAATGTTTTCAATGTGACTGATTGCTTAGGCAAATGACAGATAAATTCATGGTTAATGAACTGTGAAAAATTACTACTAAGGGTGTGTTGGAATAAACGACATAGCATACTAATCACATATTATTTACACGAATATTCCCGTCTTAACCTAATCAATGCTTGGGGTATAATTGCTGCACATATTAGGTGGAAAAATTGGCATTACAGGCTTCTTATTCACGAAATATTTTCTCATTCTGACACAACATCGCTTTATCATTATGTCTCTGTTCAGTCTATCACATAAAGTAGTATACTAATAAGATTGTAACATTTTCTAAATTAATAAATAAAGACATCCCTCTTCTCTCGAAAATTTTACCTTTACAGTTCTATTCATCTTTTCGGAATGAAAATTAGAACATTAATATTATATTGATAAAAAGATTGATTGTTTTCCATTAATACAATGAAGTTGACTCCTTTTATACTCGAAATTTCTCTGTCCACTTTTCTTATATCTCGTTTGATATGATGAACAAATAGTCTTACCAAATAATTTTTTGTCCAATCTAATAAAATTGAATTTTGATCATTGGTAACTCTTGTAATATAATACGGTCGTATTTGAGTATTGCAGATCAGTAAAATGTACCAACGTACTACTTGAATAAAAGTATATAAAACGTCAACAGATTTCATAGCAATAATGCACAAAAAGCAAACGTTTTGAAATACCATGAAACTGTTAATTAACCTACGTAATCTTACGAACCTACTTCGGCTCATCGGCTACTAAATTAAGTTGAAATTCACTCAAGCGTAACATCATTACATTTATCGATTCAAAGTTTGTACTAGAAACTAAATATACCTTTTACTATTTCTTGATATTGTAATGAAATAATTGAAATGAGTAATTAATAATTATTACCTATTGTCTACTACCAATAATTATCTACTTATTGTGATAAAATGCTGAGGGATATTTTACTATTCGAATTTTATATTTATGTTTTATATATCCAATATATTAATTTAAAGTAATATACGATAATTATAAGTACATATAATGTAAATGACATGATAGAAAAAACATTAGTGTATTAATTATTACAACATTAGGTACATAATTTTAAATACTGTCGAAGCGTATTTTACTGTTGTACAAAATGTATTAGTTTTCATGGCACATGCCCGTATATCATTCACAAGCTTCACAAGTCTACGTCGAAAGGTCGTCACGCTGAAATCGTGATATTACCGACGCGACGACAGCGCCGCCATGCCATGCCTCGCGGTTCGCGCGTTCGTTCGACATTCACAGTGGTTCAGACAAGTCGTTCCCGCCAAAACAGTCACAGGCTGTGGCGCGAAGGCTCGTGATTGGCCGGAGCGGGGCGGTGGCGGCGCGCGCGCAAGGCCGCTGGTTTTCCCGCGAACAATGCCAAATGGTGCATTTGTCAAGGTGAGTTCGTTCACCGCCGACGCCGGGCGCCGCGCGCTCCTCGGACGGACATTCGCCACAGCGTTCGCCCGCCTCGCGCCGATCGAAGGTCGACATAAAGCAGCTTAGTGTCTATTTCACTCAATAAATCGGCATTCATTAGCATCTACTGTTTATTACAGGTGAATAACAATTTTTTTTCTGTTTTAATTGTCCAATTTAAATAATAAGCGTACAAGTTGACGTGTCAAACAGCATTTAAAGTTATACTATTACTTGTGCCTTTTCTCAATTAATATGATTAAATGTTTAAGTATGGTGGTGCTGTATTGTTTATTGTGTAATAATGAACGTGAAATAATTATGATATTGAAGAATACACGAGAAATTCGAAAAGAAGAAAATCAAGAAGAAAGAAGAACAGTATCAAGTGCTACGCCCGGACGAACTTCCCAGCTCGGCCGACATAACAGGGGTCGGTGGGATCTTCGTCCGTTTGTATCGCTTATACGTATTTACATCAGTTGTCGTCTGCTCACATGTGAACGAAGACAACGCAAGAAGATAGCAAGTTAGAAGAGTTTAATTAAATGAATATTAAGCTTATTAACAATGTAATATAGATTACTATATTTTTAAGGATTATGCTCGGGCGTTAGTTATTATGTAATAATAGCGTGGATAATTGGTTTGATGTACGCAATTTAGATTTCCTTATGTTATAAATTTTATTACAATGTATTAGGTATACACACCCATGGGTTAACGATTTTCCTTTTAACATACACAATTAGAGTTCCGTATTTTAGTATGAATGCATATTGTATGTTGGTATATGTTATACATTATCTTTTGTTTTAATTCATTGAATGTTACGTCCAAATTATGACATATTCAGAATAACAGTTGTCAAGGCAATAGATAAGGCCTATGCTTTACAGAAATACACTATATGCTGTACACAAGTCTTATACAAAATGGATATATATGAATTTAGTGACAATTAAAAACAATTGTATTACAATCAAAAGAACAATTAAAAACTCGAAGCAAATAAATCTAATAATAATAAGCAATACGTTATCAACTTATTCAGGAATGTAAAATGATTGCACTGCTCGAGTTTAAATAATAAAATTAGGTATTTGTTTTAAATACAGTTATTACTACGGTAATCATCACACCGATTAACAAAGACTGTAAATTGTGGAATGGATATAGAATGTACCTAAATTAATAATTAAGAAACTGTTGTTCTTTATCCGTCGCGGGCGACTTACACACAATTTACGGACACAATGTACGACTCTGATTTCTGAGTAATAATATATGGATCACACATTATTGGTCTATTAGACGATTCTCGCGACGTCGTCTGCATTATTTATTATTAAAAACTTGAAAACAATATTATGCTTTGCTATAAAAAAAAAAGTAAACAATATTATTCGTTTAGTACCGCTTTCCTACACATGCGCATCACACTCATTATCTAGACTTCTCCACGGAAAGAAAACACATATGACTGTAGGCGTAGTTATTATAAAAATCGTAGTTTCTTAACACTTTGGTAACTTTGTTTTTATTTGGTCTACGAAATTGTGTTTAATTTTACAATTTGAAGTTATGTATTTCTTAAAAATAGACTTAGAAATAAATTGACGTAAACACAGCTTATAATGTTGAAACGGTGCGTATGTAGGAATACATAAAAGAAAAATTACTATGACTAAACTTTAACTAATAAAAATGAAATACTATATATGTATATACATATATATTAATTATGATATCGTGATATTTTTTAATAAGGACTAAGTGTGTAAGAAGTAAACCTATAAAAAATATATCGAAATCTGTTGAGTAGTTTTTGCGTTATGCGCGCACAACGGCAGGCCTATATCATTTTATTTATATAGAAGATGTGGGTTTCTAACCAACAACACGGAACAATGACAGCGGTGAGGCTACCGTTTGATACTGCTCTATCTGTGGAGTGAATAAGTCTATATTGTCTAATCTACATACAGTTTAAACTCTTTATAATGAAACTTAAGAGACCTAATATATTTTTCCTTCAAAAAAGTTGCCGACATCTGTGTCCTTTGCATCCTTCTTTATTTCATACCGATAGTAACGTTTTCGTCTACATAGAACGCTTTTATACTAGGCATGTTATTTTTTATTTATTTTCTTTCTCAACAGACTCTTGGGCAGCACCTTTTCTAGAATGTTGTTTACTACTAAAAATTAAAAAAAACCGTTTTTAATGTGGAGCTGCTTTACAGTAACCAAATTATTATGATTAATATTATAATGAGCTTAAAGCTATGTTAGTATGCTGTTTTTTTACTTGAATCTACGGTTTCATTTCCATTTATGGCCACTTTTAGGTTGTAATCCATAATGTCTCGCACCGGAGCACTCTCGGCTCGATGGATAAACCTACCAATCGTGTCGTCACATCGCTATAATAGACACAGGTGTTGGTGTGTCTAGATATTGCCACTATAGCATGTGAGATGCTATGTGCTCTGTTTGCAGGATCACCACCGATTTGAAGGTTAATATCCCTGGGATTCATGGATCCCCTGCCACGTCACCCTTGTTTATTAGGGCTTGTTCTGTGTGTAATGGCCATGTTAACAGTTTAAAAGGTAAGATAGATAGTTTGCTTAATAACTGAAACCAATATTTTCTAAACAATATTACAACCCAAGAGTAATGGCTCACGCATTCTTAGCGATTACAAATAACAAAAGTAACTGTTGTTTACAACTTTAGCTGTATTTCTTAGAAATAACAACACCTCAAAGATTTACTCGGAGTCATTTGTAAATTGATAACATAAGCAATAATACTGATAATAATTAATGTAAATATTTACCGATATGTAAATTATGATCGTATTTCTTTATAATAAATAATTTAATTGGTGTTTGGGTTTTAAGGGCAACGAAATTAAAATTATTTCTAAATTATAAAATATAAATTTAAAAAAATGTGTGTGTGTACTTATGATTGCGATTGAAGTTATATTTCTTTGGCGTAACAAGATAAAAAACTATTCAAAAATTTTATCTTTCGCCGACGACACTAACAAGAGAAAAGGTATTTAATACGTTAAAAGTTTTAATACAAAGAAATACAAACAACAAATGCAAAGAAACAAAATGTTGACTATAGCCAACTTCAAGGTGTCGGTTTTTCGAGACGGTGTGCGCACGCATTGTAAAAATTTACTCTCATCATTTTTCCCTAACGCGCGAAAAGAAGTATAACTTCAAAAAATATATGTATGAAGTTTTTCGTTATAACAAGCGGCGTTATAAAGACTGTGTTTATTACAGTTTTTACTATTTATATTATTTTCCAAACCAATACACGTTGCATTGATTGCGAAAATGGAGGGACTTTTTCCGCAGTAAAGCAATATTGTCGTTACCGCTGGGTTCTGATTTGAAAGGTGCTGTTGGTAATTCTAACACATGAAACATTTCAACTAAATTTTTAGGAGAATCTCATATTCTTAGACGAAACCACAAATTCTATGAATTAATATAATATATTAATATATAATATGAAGTTCATATAGTACCATCTTGTAATATTTCATTCTTTGACTTCCTTCTATATAAAATGTAGTCTTAACCACGGTCCCACGACGCGACGTAGGTATTCTTCAAATACTGGTAAATCTGCAGTGCCTGCATTCTTCTATTACCTGTGGTCACAATGAGAACATTTCTAAATTTCTCACGGAATTATTCTACTCGCTATGACACAAACCTACGGACATCCGATCGATCATATACTGATCTAAGTCCATCACGACTTTAAATTGCACACTCGTCTGTAACTTACCTTCCATCTAACTACGTATCTAGCGTAAGCAAACCCAATAGAGAACTCTATACATCAGTATCAAAGTTGCAAATTCAAACTTCTTAATTCATTTCAAAGATGCGAGATCTACTCAATCGATCATCACGTAATTTTGAAGACACGTTTTCAGCGGTATACAAAAGACAAAGAGTACTTTTTATCCAAAAGAAGTACTCGGCTAAGTAATAGGTCAAATCTACATTAATGCAAGTGAAACCACGAGCAAATACTAATATAGAATATATACCTGTCTTAACACAAGAACGACACAACAACTTTGGAATATGAATTACCAAAATCTTCCTGCGAATAATTGCATAAAGAATTGAAGTGTATAAAGTACCTTGTTCACGATTTAATTGGCATTATTTCTGGTACATAATCGCAGTTTGCTATAATATATAAACCAATATTTAACCATTCCTGTTATTGCTGTACTTTTTTTACGTAATTAAGAGTTATATGTTGTTTTATATCATATTTTAAATTAATGTCTGCAATAAATAACTTTCAATTCATGTCTCAACGCCTATGTCAAATAAAATGTAATTATTAGTTAATGATGGTGGTAGAGCCACACTGAAACTATTACTGGTTTCAGCATGAACGGGTCGGCTCGCCCGAGGTAATACCACCCTTTCATAGAAAACCAACGTGAAGTAACAGTGCTTGCATTGTTGCGTTTCGTTCGGTAAGTGAGAGCGTCGAAGACCCACCTCCCCTCCCCTCTCTTTTCTCCTCTCCCTCTCCGTCCCATAACCCTTCCCCCCAAGGGTAGCAACGCACTTGCGACTCCTCTGGTGTTGTTAGTGTCCATGGACGGTGGTGATCACTTAACATCAGGTGACCCACCTCTTCGTTTGCCACCTATGACATAAAAAAAAAATATATATATACAGTAAGTTCGTTAACATCATTGGCAAAAGCTCAAATCAAACCTATTCGAATTAAATCACTTTTAAGAAAATAACCCGTGAAGAATAATCGGCTTCCCCTTCTTAAACAACTTTTAATAAATACAGTTTTTTAAATGTCTATTACTATTCCGTCTGTCCGTAACCGCCTAATGCTCTAACATAAAGTTAGTTTCAGCATCTAAATTAAGTGTTATAAAAAATATGAAAGCATTTTAATTCCATAACCGTTAACTCGATAACTCTGGCGCGGAACACAAAAAGCGTAAAATTACAATCTCTCACTCGTTTGCAAATATCATACGTGATGGTAAATGGTGTAGAGTTTAATAAATTTAATTTAATGCTACATATATTTATTTAATTTAATGTTAGGATAGTAGTTGTTAATTTTAAGTAATGAAATGTGAATAAATTTATGGTTAGTTTTCTCTGCTCATTCCATTACTTTATTTTTCTTTTTTTCGAACTGACTACGCTATTGACCAAGCAAGGTCTTAACAGCTTCACCGGACTACAAACATTTGGAATATGTATGTCTAACAAGTATTACGAATTACTTTAACTTATTTATTATTATAGATATTATTATACTTTAAATTATTATAGAGTTTTTAAATTTTATTTGTCGGTTCACTTTGATAACCATTGAGGCGTTTAACAATGACTGTATGATATTAATAACATTCAAACTGCCTTTGTCAGTTTCTATTTTCTATATATATTTTATTGTCATTATACATGGCAATAACGGTTAAATTGTTATATAATAACAATTGTTGTTATTAAACCGTTGTCAATTATTCTGCTATTAGTTATTTTGCTATTGTGTATCAAATTATAATTTGTAGCAATAACGAAGAGCAAAATAATAATCTGTTACTTATTTCACAAGAATAATGTATGACATTTTATTAGTTGTTTTAATAATTACCGCCTTTAACAGCCATCTAATTAAACACCGAACACAAAATCGAAGCGAAATTACTCGCAATAGCCACTGCTGGAGTACATGGTTAGACGCTTGACGATAGATCTTCAACTTGAGTCGTTAACCATGTGATTTTTAGGACATGTCCAAGAATTATAATAATAGAGTATGTCATTGCCATTTTATCTGACTGGTTCCCAATAATCATACAGCAGGTGGAGTACCGGTAGTGGCATGATTAAGTGTTGCGTTCTGGGCTCGGCCAATGTATATGCCAATGTTTTAGATTGTCTCATTTTACGATTAGCTAATGTACATCCAGCTGCTAGAGTGGTTTTGCAGGCTGGCATGACAGCGACGACAGCCGATGGATTTTATATTTCACGGTGGTAGGTTAGGTTAGGGTATTTTGGTAGGTTTTTATTTTTGGACTATGTCTACTATTTGATACAGTTCTGTCGTATGTTGACATTACAATAAATGAGTGGTTTTATTTTTGAATTCTCTCAATTAAATCACAAGTTCTATGTAGAGTTCAAACCCATGACGACCTTTAACTAGACATGCAAAATAACGAAAAACTTTGCTTGACCTTTCAGCTTGGTTATACTGTATTGACTCTAACGTCCGTCGACTGTATACAAGGTTTGAATTTTTTGTGCACCGGATTCAATGCCGATGATAATTTAATCTGTCTAAGTCACACCAATTAAAAATGTTATGCATTTTAATTTTTATCGCTTTTCTTACCATCCTTGGGTAGAAGATCCTATAGAAGGAGCAGTAAATATTTCCGAAACTAGCCACTTACATAAAAAATACCTGAACCAATTATGACATTTGAAAATGGAACTCTTTGGATTTAAAATGCAGTTTTGTTTCATCTATTTGTCACTTGTTTTTAGCCCCATTTTAAATATTGAATGTCAACGTTACCATGAATTTAACTCGTGAATATTTTCGTAGTATGATTTATTACGATTTTAAGTGTAGTTTGAAGCCTCAGCAAAGTGTCACGCGCCTTCTAACCTCTATAGGCAATGAAGCACCACGCAAGTTGAGTGTTTATAACTGGGTTACTGAATTCAACACGGTCGTGTTAATCTTGATCTCGAATGTCATGATGGTTGACACTAACGCTTTGAACAGCGAAAACATCGATGCTGTACGCCTTATGATCGAAATTGGCAGGCATTTGACGTACCATGTGTCTTAGACATCCTTAGGCATAGGCATGAGTCAGACACAATAAATTCTAGAACACTATTTGGATATGAAAAAACTGTATTTCCGATGAATCCTTCACAATTTAACTTAACTGAGACTCAAAAAATAGACCGAGTTACTTGGAGCAATGCCATGCTTACCAAGTTCAACTAATGTACGTCAGATTTCGTTTGGGACACAGTAACAAATATTAAAGCATGGATTTACACTTACGATTCCAAAACAATGCAGCAGTAAACTGTTTAGATCTATTCAGATAAACCAAAATGGCGGACGATCGCTTTGTTTTTTAAATATAAGTGAATACGCGTCAACTGTTACTTTGGAGGATCGTCGTACGTATAGAGATGGGTATATAGGCATTTCATTGACATAAGATATTGATGAAATTCGTAAAAATAACCAAAAACCAAGACACTATCAGCTCTCACACGGCCAGACAGACTAACGAATATTCAATAGATATTATGGATCATCCTGCATACAGTCCTGACACCGCAGCATACGACTTCTTCCTTTTTTCAAAGATTAAAAATTATTCACGCGGTCTAAGATTTTCAACACCAAAAGAGGCTCTTGACATTAATTGATGGCGCGGCGGAGTGCATAAATGTTTTTAAAATTAGTTTATCCCTATGAAAAAGTGCATTGAAAATGAGGGAAATTATTTTGAAGAACAATCAATTCATTTTTGACTGGTTAATCTATGTTTATGTTATTAATTCCGTATAGTTTTTCGAACCCGTGGTAAGTTTAACGAGACGAAATCTCTCTTTTTTTAGGTCATAAATTGAATAGTGTTTTTAGTTTTGATTTTAAGCTTAATTATAAAATTAGTAATATTTTAGGTTGAATATAAAACATAAATGTAATGTAAATAATCGTACAATTTTGCATATAAATTGTCTAAAAATACGAAAAATTACATAGTCTTACCACATTTTAGATTCATAAAGAAACAATCGTTTTTTGACTATCTTATCAAAACATAACTAATACATACATAAATAAGATGGCTCCCGAAGGAAGAATACAGTAAAATTAAGAAGTGTTTGTAGGAAATTTTATTGTTGGTATCAAAATATTCTCCGAATTGTTACTAACTAGCTTTTGCTTACGGCTTGGCTCTCATTACTGTAGAGTTGACCTATTCTTCGAGAACAGCATTTTTTTGTAGATAAAAAGTCTAAAATCTTTCTTTAAAACATTTTTACAACATTTCATAGCAATCGGTTGAGTAGTTGAATGAAAGAGTTACAAACAAACAAACTCATATTCGCATTTATAATATTATTAAGGGCGTAAAGATTAGTGTATAAATATTAATAAAGATAAATCCTATACTTATAACATTAAAATATATATGCCACATATTATAAACGGGATTGCTATTTTAAAGTAATATAATCATTATTTGTTTATAGACGATCTGTATAACATTATATTAATTGTTATTTACTTTTTATTGTACAGTTTGATCATTTACATGCATAGCGAATGATATTTACAGCTAAATAGTAATAGTACAGGTTAAAATTTGTGGAATGAAACATACCTCTGCATCTGTAACAAATTAAATCGACGAATGTACGTTTGGCAGCCACGTCTAACAGAGGAGTTCTGTTTTTGTTTTATCCCAGGACGACTAGTCTCTGCACTATACTCGATAATGTAAAAATAAGACAATGTAAATATAATCAGCAATCTCCGCCATCACGTTTCCTTGCAAAGATCTCTGCAGCTCGATACAGTCCAGCTGATCCCAAAATCAAGAGTCACTGTGACGAATTTACCACCATATGTACGAGATTACCGTGGTAGGGTTTTTTTCTAAGATCGCTTGGCTACCTACCATCCACGAGTTGAAACACTGTCGCCAAGAACCTATTGATGTGTTTAGGAAGCTATACTTAAGAGCCAATCCCGCTTATAGATAACATAGTTAGCATAGATAGATAACATAGCTAGTTATAGATATTATGTTAGACTAAACATCATCAACGTGATGCAACATCGAACATTGGATGAGTTTGTGGTCAAACACTAAACCTTTGAAGTATAAAATAGCTCTTCGGAATGAACCAATGCTTACCGAAAGCGTAAATAAAAATATAATCATAGAACTATATAGGGCATTTCCTTGTTATTGCATATGTTATGTAGTAATTATAGAATATTTTAGTTTTGCTAGTACACTAACTCAATTTTCTTTCTAGGCTTAATATGTTACCTCAAGGCAGGCAGTGATCGACAGAAGTTTATGCTGTAATTTTAGTTTTCGATAAAGTATCAGGTGCACCTGGAGCTCCGTCAGGTAATTTTCGAAATGAATAACTCGCAAATACCTATATTAACCTAATACCTATACCTATATAATTAATTGCATAGCTACTTCTCGAGTTTGGCTCAGAGATACCTACCAATTTGTAGAGTCTAACAGTAATCAAAGAAAAGGCGGGAATTTTGAATTTTTTTAAAACTGGTCGTTCCAGGTTCTGGTAACGACGAACCTAAAACTACCCCGAATTGAGATGGTAGCATACCATTGAGTACATAACGTATACTTACTATACTGATCCCTCGCCCAAAATATTTTTTCATGTAACAGTGTAATTGTGTAATTTAATGCTCTATCTATAATTTGATAAAATAAATCTTGCATTCAATCACAGATACTTGCACAGGAAATCTCCAGAGCTTGAAGAAATGACAAAAGAAGAACTGAATGACGAGTGGCAAGTTATATTGTATATTGGGGATGATGATGGTGCTGTCTAAAGTTGTATAACCATTGTATAAGATTATTCTTATTGTATTGTCTTTAATTTTTTCATAATTTCGACCTGTATTCACAGATTTGTAAATATGTACAGCTAGCAAGAAAATGAGGGGATTGTACCTTGTCGTAAGTATCAAAATGAACAACAATATAGAAAAACAACTGAATCAGTAATATTCAGAATAAAAAACCGAAATGATTTGGCTACATAAAAATTATTTTTCTTAAATAAAAGTTTTCTTTAATCTAAGCAAATAATCCGTTACAAAATTATACATTACCTACATACAAATATACAGTATGTCAAGGTTTAAAGAAAATGTAGCTATGTTTTAACAGCCCAAATTTTCATTTCGGCTGAAAAACTTGTTTCGCTAAGACACTAACATAATCTATCAAAGATTTATAGCAAAACAAAGTTATATAATTAATTCCCGAAGTAAACGAGTAACTTAATCATATTTTGGAACACTTAACTGTTTCGGTTATATTCCCAATTTCACCATCGCAGATAAAGTAACATCGACTTGAGGTTATTGTACTTACACCGGCACTAGATTATATGTATTAAAAAATATAGGTACTTGCAGTAATGTCTACGTTTGTTATTAAGTCTCACATTTCAGAAATTTAAAAACCGTTTCTACTGACAAGAAATTTGAAAGAGTATGATTCGGATATATCATCTACAGAATGACGAAACAAGACAAATCTTCGAGTAGTAGCCACAGAGTATTAGTAGCGCTTAGAATACCCGCGACTTCACCTGCGTAGTTTATTACCATAACAATATATTTTATTTACAGAGGAAAAAACAAACGAAAAATGTAGTCGCTTACACAAAAAAAAAATAGTGCGTGGAGTCCTTCCGCGCGGATGAAGTGAAACTTCGTAACGTGGAAATGAAAATAGGAAGGGGTAGAAATTATTTTTTAGTGAAATCATATTGTTTCTTTAAGACAAACTGCTTACAATTCACAATCGATCGCATCTTTTAATTATCATTTTCGAGTGGAGAAATATCCAAATCAACATTTACATTATGATAACTAAAGTAAGATACGCAATATTTGACTACTTTTCTCGCTCTATCTCTTTCTATTTTCCCTCCCCAGGAACGTTGAACGTTTAACGCAACAGTGCTTTCATACCCCCTCCATGGTAGCGTTAAACGTTTAACGCAACCTTGTTGGAAGTCGCATTGGAAGTTTCACTTAAAAAAAAATTCTAAGCAATGTTATCTGTTTTTATGTATTAAATGAAGATATCATGGTATTTTGTATAGAGTATCTTAAATGTAAAACTAAAAAAAATATCTATATCTATCCAGTATTTTAGCGTGATGCGCTCACAATTGGAAACCTTTATCATTTTATTTACATAGATCTGATCAAATATTACTACTATGCAGACTATTCGTAATAAGAGGATATGTGATATTATTTGAAATGAATTTATATGAAATTTCTTACGGATAGTTAAAGTTCTTAAGTTAGCTTATTATTACGGATCAACAGTTAAAGTGAGAGTCGAGTTATCAGATATCGAGTTATACTAGCATTAGAACGAATGTAAAAATAACGTAATGCGTGTCGCATCAACTCAGTCCGGGGTTACGTGTCTCATTAGTCAGTCTATTATTTTGTCTCTGCGTCATATTCGTGGTACGCGTAGTTTGTTTTTTTGGGCTTGAAACATTGCTTACAGATAGAGCCGCCTACATTTGGAGAAGGTTACGATTCATATGGTATTTTATTTCACTTTATTTTTCGCAACTAATCTTTTAGATTATTACTGCCATTGACGAGTAGTTAATAGTATTACAAGTTCTTCTATTCCATTTTTGGCAACCAGTCTTCTAGTAGACTATTACTGCCATTGTCAAGTGATTGTCGATATTACAAGTTTCTTGATATAATTTCAATGAACTAACAAGACGGTGGCCATCTTGTTAGAACTTTCCATGGAGTTTTTGTGGCATCTCAGAATTCATGGTCCGTGATATTATTTTCCATTCTCTTCACTTATGCACAATAAACAAACTATATTACATAAAACACCACCAATTTTACACAATATAGAGTCAAGTAACACAAAATTATAAATAAAATCAACTACATGACAGACCAAGATCCCGCCAAAAACTCCCATATGGTATTTATTATCTATACTAATATTATAAAGAGGTAAAGTTTGTGAGGTTGTAGGGGGGAATCACAGGCACTGGTCAGATTTTAAAAGATCTTTCAGTGTTAAAGAGCTCATTTATCGAAGAAGGCTATAGGCTATTATATGTCATCAGCGGAGCAACAATGAAGAATGTTTCAAAATCGGAGTCTTTCCTTTTGAGAACTTCCGCTGCGTATTACCTAACCTAGTGACTATTCCACACGGACAAATTCACGGTCAGAAGCTACTATTAAATAAAAGACTCAGTGTTTAAACAAATCAATATTATTTCCAATAAATTTATCAGTACATCCACATTGAATGCATATTATATTCCACTTCATAAAATAAGTCTTCGACATCATGAAACTAAACATATGAACGAGATAATAAGATACAATCTATTTACAGTAAGGTGGTTTTAAACACAAAACATCGAACATAACAAAACTCAGTGCAACAATAAAATAATAAATAAAGTTTCATTTTTTTTAAAAATAATAATAGACAATGGACTGGTAAAGTTGACAATAAATTCTACAAATATAATTAATAGTTAGTTACATGAATATGTTACAAAATTATCTATTGGCCTTCACATCACAGAGCTAAGCGATCTCGATAGTCGATCGTGAATATAATTTGGCTTGCGGAGGGCCATGCGTTTTACTCGCACAGTCGTAAAGACATACCATATAACTTCTTTCACAAAGTAAACTATGCAAATGTATAAGTGACATGGCAAATTATCGAAACTAAATAGCAAACCATCATGCAAACAAACGCCTACTCTTTCTCATGGGCGCCATAAACGAAAACTGCACACATCTGTCAAGAATTACCCACAGTGTAAGCTGATGGTAATAAATTCATCAACAACAACCGGAAAGTTAGATAATCTATAGTGTAAATATATTCAAAAAGTTTAAATACACATTATCGCAAACGCTACGCAGTCGAGTTCGCGACCTTAATACGGACTAGAAAATGCAAATGATTCGAAGAGACCTCAAGGTTCGGGTCCATCAAAACGTAGACGTTTCTTCACGCGTAAACAAACCTAACAATGATATGTTTTAGTCCCGAAAGCGTTGTTAAGAATACGAGCGAATCGCGGCTTCACTAATATATATATATATACATATATAAATAATAAACAAATGAACACACCAAGTAATTACCATTATCTAAAGTATTTAACAAGGGCAACTGGTCGCACACTCATCCAAAATCACTCGGCTAAGAGTATATCGACAGACATCGCATAACAATAATATATTCAATATAGGGACACCACTCGTTAGGCCTTAGGAAGTATTTACATTTATTTATTATGGCAGATATCAACAATTAATTTAGGTAATCTCCATTATTCATATGATACTGACATTTTTTTTACAGAAACAACACTATGCTATATACATTCATGTGATAACAACGTACACCGAACCCCGCGACGGCAACCGACACAATGTTACAACGCCAGCGCCCCCAGCCACACAATGTCCGAACCCCGCGACGGCAACATTGTCCTCAAGCCACACAATGTTACAACGGCAGCGCCCCAAGCCACACAAGTGACGGCGACATCCCGCGACGGCAACATTGTAACACACCGAACTCCGTGACGGCGACATTACCACTGTTCTCCTTATAAATGGCACTTTCGACATAAACTTTTGTTCGACGTAGACCGAGCAACCGCGCCAAGATCGAAGGTGCACAACAATTATATCTCTACAATATAATACTCTAAATTATACTAATTCATAAATATACCATAACCTTCGACCGGCAACTATAAACTAAGCGAGCATAAATATAATATTCGATTCGAGGTACCGATAGCGGGGAGCCCTGCCCTTGTCGGTGCGATCGTTATTACCTAAACTTATTGAAGTTTATCAATTCGAAGTCGTCGAGAATAGGAGTTAGTAGAAGAGTGAGCAAGAATTCGAGCGATACAAAAGGTGCGGAACGCGCGAGGGCGGGGAGGGGGGTGGGTGCGGGACGCGCGGGGTTACGTGTACCCGGGCGGGTCCCACGTCGCCGTCAATCAGGACAAGTACGGCAGGAACACGTAGTAGATGCAGGCGGCGAGCAGCGGCACCGCGAACGCGACCACCCGCGTCGCGTCCAACCGCAGAGTCCGCTTGCCCTGCAGCGCTGCAAGCTGTGCCGCGAGCCGCGCGCGCTCCGTACTCGCCTCCGCCCACCGCTCCTTCGCGCGGACCAGCTCCTCCTCCAGCGCATGCAGCGACCCGTTCTGCAGCGTCACCTGCAGCCGCTCCTCGTCGTCCATCCGCACGTACTCGCCCGCTCCCCCCGTACCGTCCCTCCTATCCAGATCGACGGTCGCGATCTGCTCAACCGACAGGCTCTCTTCTCTATTAATTTCAGTGGTCGCCGAATCAGTGTCATCATCTTCGTCTTCTTCGAAATCGAGTCGGAACATTTCGTCGATTTCAGCGGAAATATTCCCCGTGTCGAGAGTCGTCTCTGTCGAGTCACCGTCTGGTTTCGATAGGTCTTCGAGCGATCTGGAAGTACCGATGGCCTTGTCGAGTGTACATTTCTCTCTAGTAAGAGTGGCGTGTAAACGCTCTAGTTGTTGGTCTTTCAGGAACAGTTCAGTGCGCAGCTCGCCGACGAGAGCGGTCAAGTCGTCGATGTCGGAGCGCGTCGGTCGGAACGCGAGCTCGGCCTGCATCTCGGCCGCGCTGGACGCGAGCCGCTGGATCTCCGCCATGTTGGCTTCCTCCGCTACCGTGGAACGCGTGAGTTGTGCCTACAATTTCATAAAATATAAATAAGCACGCGTATACGAAGTGCATAAACAATAATGAGTTTAATAATCAAAGAATAATAATTTATCTTACTGTATGAATAAACAATCAGAACGATAGTGACCTGCAAGTCCGCGATGCGAGTTCTGTACGAAACGGCATCCTCTGGTTCGACTATGGGTGTATCTTCGCGAGCCTCCCCCTGCGCGGCGAGCAGCTCGTCGCGGATTTTGCGAAGCTGTTCGTTCTCAGCGGCTATGGCGCTGAGCCGCTCGTGTAGCGCCTTGATCTCGTCGTTCAAGCCCGCCATAACGCGCAATATGTTCGCGTACTCGACACCGCCTTTGCTCTGTTTCACATACCAACTAGTTAATATTCTTCCACATAATAAAAATTAAACCATCATAAGCAAATCGTTTTATTTTAACGACTACCTTCGTTCGGCCCACAACGTTGTTCTTGTGAAATCTTTATTGTAGTTTTATGGGTACATGTATTATTTGTATTAACTATGGGTTTTTCTTTTATAATACACATTTTTGTCATTACTATTCTATACATTCTTCTTTACAGATAAATATTTACTAAAAAAAAAGCCCCGTCAAAATCGGTTGAACCGTTTCGGAGGTTAATCCGAACAAACAATAGACACTTTCATTTAATTTATATGCATGTATGTATGTGTAGATATAGAATGTACCATTATCTTTCTCAAAAATAAACTATACTTTACTATACAACAAATAAGAAGGAAGACCACTTCGAAAACCAATTATAACATTATGTAAATGAACGTAAAAAACATGAGCACTAAAATATTAATATCCATAATAAATGCGATTTAAAGTAATTATTCTGATAAAATGACCTTTCAAGTGAAACATAAACTTCTAAAATATTGAAAGAATACCCAACAATTATGTATAAAGTAAAAAAGTTGGCTACGATCACAATTATAGAAATATATTATACAGTTTATAATTGTAATTTTATGATAATCGTTTGATATAGTGAGTGGAGGTTAACGAATGAGACAGTTGCAACCCCGTTATCGTGTGGCGAGTGGGCGGAGCGCCGCGACCGGGCCCTTCGGTCCGCCCCGACTGACTCATCGCGGCTCGCAGGCACCGCGCGCTAACAAAGAACAAAAACACCGAACCTGCCGCTCCGTGTAATTATACATTTACATACATAATGCTACGCTTCCTTGCTGTAAATATTATAAACCTCTTGAAATTAATTTATGATCGATTGCGATAAACGGGACTGTTCGCCCCTATAAACTTGATTTTTACGGTGTCATTAAAATACATTAGTATACCAATCGCGAATCACAAAACAAGCTAATAATAATAATTTGACTTTTATTACATTCTATTCGATGAAGTTTTTATTCGAACGACACACGACCTCTTTAAGATTTTCGTGGGAGTTTTGGGCGGGATCTTGGAATATCATGAAAGGGTTTGTATGTTGATTCATAATCTTGTGTTATTTGGCACTATATTTTGTAATATTAGTGATGTTTTACACAATGTAGTTTGGTTATTGTGCATCAGTGAAGTGGATGGGAAATAATACCAAGGAGCATGGATTCTGACTTGCCATAAGAACTCCCTGGAAAGTTCTAACAAGATGGCCACCATCTTGTTAGTTCATTGAAATGATCGCAAGAAACTTGTAATATCATCATTAGCTACTTGATAATGGCAGTAGAAATCTACTAAAAGATTGGTTGCCATAAATTAAATAAAAAAGAAGGTTTTCGGGGGAATTATACTTTATTACTTTAATCTGATTTGAAGTAGATATACCAAATTCCTAAAGAAACTTGTAATATCATCATTACCTACTCGATAGTAGTAATCTACTAGAAGATTTGTTGCCAAAAATAGAATTAAAAAAAGGTTTTTGGGGAATTATACTTTATTATTTTAATCTGATTTGATATTAGATATACCAACTTCCTAACTAAAAGAAAAGTGAGTTTGTATGTTTGTTATGCTTTCATGCTTTAACAACTCAACATATCGTCATGAACTCTTACAAACACGTTGTCAGGAACACAGAAAAGGATTTAACGTACTTTTCAACCACAAAAAAGTGCTCTTCTTGAAGGATATATCAAATATAAAATAAAATATAAAACTGCGGAAAATTATTTTAATAATTAAGAATTTGTTGCCAAAAATAGAATTAAAAAAAGGTTTTTGGGGAATTATACTTTATTATTTTAATCTGATTTGATATTAGATATACCAACTTCCTAACTAAAAGAAAAGTGAGTTTGTATGTTTGTTATGCTTTCATGCTTTAACAACTCAACATATCGTCATGAACTCTTACAAACACGATGTCAGGAACATAGAAAAGGATTTAACGTACTTTTCATCCACAAAAAAATACTCTTGCGAAATGCGAAAAATTATTTTAATAATTAAGAGTAAACCATGCTCTCATGTCCACTTCAAATGACAAATACACAACCTTCTTATTAAGGATTAAACGTAATAGTTGTATAATAAATTAAAAGTAATAAAGTTGGAATTATTAAAACCTATTTGGAAAAAGAAATCTACTATTTTATCACGAAACTAAATAGCCATTGCTTTATACGAAGTGAATTAAGTAGTTTATTTCAATGAGTTTCAGATACCTCTCCAGCGAAAGATGAAACTATCTTCTTACTTAGATTATAATTAATTATGTGAACATAAAAAATAATATTTTCTCTAGATGGATTTCTTAGATAAATTTTTATAATTAAATCCATGTGCTTCAATATTTAAAAAGCGTAACTAACATTAAACGTAATTGCATTACCCAGAACAGAATATAACAAGACAATGAAGCAAATACTAATTGGGAAAACTATAAAAAGAACGAACAAAAGAACCACGACAAAAGTTATACCGTGTTGTCTTGATACTTCCACATTTATATCTTAGAGGAAGTGTTATTTAAAAGTAATCACTTACGAAAAATATGCGTACATTTTGTACGATAATTGTAGTACATTAGATTTATATAGAAAAAGTACTGGACCCAAGGGATAAGTCAAATAAACATACATTAACGCAAACGAAGTTGCGGGCAAAAGCGGGTTTCATTGTATTTTATGATTACTATAATTTTCCAGAAACATTATTAAGACATCATTTAAGAAATCATAAAATACAATGAAACTCGCTTTTGCCCGCAACTTCGTTTGCGTTAATGTACATTTGACCTACCTCTCGAGACCGGATTTTTTTTTCTGAATGAATCCACCACATGTCCTTCTCTGTACTTCTGGTAACATATACGGAAAACTTGATGATGACTGGTTGAGCACTTAAGGCGTGGAAACGTTACAAACAAACTCACATTTACGTTTATAATATTAGTTAGGATAAGAAAAAAATAATTGGATAAGGTATTATCTCATTTTCCCGTTTACAAATGTCGTCACATACTGACATATTTGAAAATTACTAAAACATTCGTTAAGTAAAGCTAATAATTATGAAAATATTTTACGAAAGATGTATTTAACTTGATAAAACGTTTACAAAAAATCATTACATATTATAATACAGAGTCCTCCGCCACGTTTGTCTGTCTGTCTGTCCGCGATAAACTCAAAAACTACTGAACTGAATTATATGCGGTTTTGATTATTAGATAAGGTGATTCACGTGGAAGGTTTAAATTGGTTGAAATATAACGATAACTGTTGAAGTGTCGGTAAAAGTGAAGCCGTCTCGGAGCTTTCGTCGAAAACGCCGTCTAATAATCCCTTTGAGATATAAGAAAATAGTTAAGATAATAAACAAGGCGGACGAAGTTGCGGGTATCAGCTAGTATAAATAATAAATCGAATAATAATATGATTCATATCCGTTGAACGTATATTTCACACAGATGCATTAGAAAGTTTATTTCAAATAACACAGACGGCGCGCGGAAAACGAATGTAGGGATTGTTTCTAGTGTAATCGACTAGCTGCCAGCCCCGGCTTCACTCGGGTATACTAATGAAAAATGTGATACCAAATATTCACTTTTCTAGGTGCAATGACCGGTGCTGAAACTTGTAACCCGACCCGGTGACCCGGAGTTAATAACCTTCGATAAATATACACCCACATATATTGCTAATATCTTCTAAACTACTTAACATCAGATGGATTACATGGTTGTTAACTATTTCATACAATAATAAAAGGAACATGAAATATTTTGTTAGTGATTGTTTTTATATTCAAGAATTCTTTTAAATGTGATGACTTGTAATTAGATAACAAATTCCTTTGTTCTAACAATATTATTAATCCTCCATACGTATATGTCGAAACCGAAATATTGACAATTTCGTAATATACAAAATCAATTTTATTTTAAAGTTCACTCGATAATCCTTTAAAATGTTATGCTACAAAACTCTGTATCTAGAGAAATATCGATCTTAGAGTTTGGTTTAATAGTCTTTTGGAGAAGATTAAATTTCCTACAGATGTTTCGTTAACATTTTTCCTATACGTTCAGCCATTAATAAAATTACAACAAAAAAAACAATAAATTTTTACAAAATTTGACATTGAATTAATTACTTACTGCTTCAGAGGAATAAGTTACAGTTAAGTCGCAATAGGCACTTTTTTAGAGCATCCATTCCTGAATAATTCCTTATTTCAAAAAATATGATAGCATAAAGCGTCACCGAGTTATAAAAATAAAATAATCAAGTTTACGTGTATTTTATAATATCGAAAATCTTCTCACGCTCTGGTAGAGTACTTGCGAGTTAATGTTAAATGCTCAAATTTTCAGGTAATTTTTTCCACATAGTTCCAACAAAATGTTATTTCGAGATAGAAAACAAAATAGTCGTTAAAAAAAAAGCACCTCACTTTACAAGTGTGTCTAGGAAAGCGAGTGGGAAGCGAATACAACAGATGAGTTGTTACATTTCAAAATGACCTAGTCCAATTTTAGCCGATCCTAATATTTTACGTTATTATTCAAGAACATTAAATTTTGTACATATAAAATATGAATATCATATAAAAAAACTTAATACCTTATGAACTCTTGGTGTATGTTAACTGGAAATCTTAAAAAAATTAAACATATTACATTTAAAATTGGATTTAGCTTATTTTGAAACGTAACGACACACATGAAGAAACATCGCTTATACACAGCGATGTATCGCCGATGTTAGGAGTTTCAACATCGATGTTTTTGAACGATATATCGATGATTCAAAACATCGATATATCGCTTATATTAGTTTTAGGTACTGGGTATTCTCGTTAGGAGCGTTGGACTGTTCCGATCAACGGATAGTTCGTAACTACGTTCAGTATATTCATTACTGTATCTGCTGTTTAAGACTACACATTTATTATTAACTAGCTATGCCCGCAACTTCGTTCGCGTGGATTTTATTGCAAAAATAGTCTTCCGTGTACTGTCTCTTAGATATTATTTATACACTAGCAGTACATTTTCGGGGTGCAAGGGGTGTCGAATAACATCTAAGACTTAAGAAATCCAAGCCAACCTCACCCGGACGTGGTGCACCCTGCTGAATAACGAACGAGGCAATGGCGAAAGCGGGGTGGTATGGTTCTACAGCCTGACTGGGTCGTAACCACCATGTATATGGCGAAAAAGCCTATCATAGTGATTCGCTTCTGCGGATCACATTTCGGGACCAGCCTGTGCATATCCAGCTTTTCGCAGGCCGGTATGACAGCGGCGACCGGCGATGGATTATGTGTCACTCGGTGGTCACCATTAAAATTGTGAGACCATGCACGATTATAGAAATGCTCTTTAAAAACAACTATAAGTACGACACGCACATCACTTACAGTAACATGTGACGTAGGTATACATTAGATATATAAATACTAACAGTGTGTGAAATTAGAGTTATCATCAGCAACATATTTGGAACCTCAAGCCACCATATAACTACCTCAGTGCTCACTTATACAGTATAAGGCACTAATGAAACAATGCATTAAAATTTTTATTATAACGATATAATTTGCTCATATTGTCAATAAGTAATATGTTTATGAACTAATATCTTATTAGAAAGACTCCCTCTATCTTCAAAATGACTATTAATGATTATAATGTTGAATTGAAAACAATAAATGAGCTGACGTCTTAAAATCTTACATAAATATATATCAAGATATAAAACATTATATCTGTCTAAGCGGTTTTTAATATTCAACAATTTAAATAGTGCTCATTTAACTCGATACATTATTCTTATATGTTACTATGGTTATCGAGTTACGTAGATGAAAGCGCGGTAATTAAAAAATGTCCAGAAAGACAATATAATTCAAATATGTATGTAACATAGATATATGAATTTCAATTATATTTATTTTATTATAAATATTATTATTATTACAAATAATATTAATATTATTATTTATATTTATCTTGGAGTCCAGTACAACACACGTCTTTCGTACATGTTTACAGTAAACAACAAAGTTTTTGCTAAATTTCATGCTGACGAAGTCGCAGTTAACAACTAGTTGAAAATAGAATAAGCTAAATTACTTCTTATAAGATCAGCTATCTGCCGTTGAAATTCCCGTATAAATCAGTCGAACCATTTTGGATAGCATTCCGGGCGAAGTTAGTATAAATTAAAATAGATTCAATTACTTGTTATGATGTCCGTTATCTGCTGGTGAAAGTCCTAAGAAAATTAATCTAACAGTTTTGGAGATAGTATTATGAACGGAGCCGCGATTAACAGCTACTCTAAATTAAAATAGACTAAATTACTTCTTATAGTGTCCGCTATCTGCCAGTGAAAGTACTGTAAAAATCGGTCGAACCGTTTCGGCGACAGCACTGCGGGCGAAATCACGCTAGTGATCAAGTGATCAGTGAATCAAGCTAGTCTAATATAGCCTAAGTAAACCGCTGTAATTTCAGCTATCTGCCAGTGAAAGTCAAAATCAGTCCAGCCGTTTCGGAGATTACCCGGAACAAACAGACAGACAAAACGACAAAAAAATTTAAAATTGCATTTTTGTTATCGTGTATACTTTCATACCCAATCAGTTTTTTTTATATTACATACAATCACTTCATTTTGTATAGATATATAGAAAATGGATTAGTCCTCGTTGATTGAGCGATTAAATCATAGAGATGACGCCATACTCTCGTATGTGTCCTCTAGTCTTCGCCATGACATATAAATAAAGGATTCGAATTAGGTTAATATATATATATATATATATATAAAACAACAAAACACAGCTATCATCCAAATATAACTTTCACGAATCGGATCAATAGTTCCAGAAATAACCTACCGCAAACGTATTCATAAACTAATTATAATAACAATATAAATTCATTTATTTTTATTATGGTAATGAAGTCATTATTAATACTAAAAACGCACAGGAAAAAGTAACATAAATCAACTCACCGATGAATCTTCTTTCGTATCAGCTTCAGTGTACGTGGAGTTTGCGTTGTTGTCCGGACAAAGTTCACCGTCCAACGGGGTCATATGTTCAACTTCGTGTTCCGGGTCTGTAATAAAAGAAACAAATTTAGCAGAATATCTACAATATCCAGAGATTAAAAAAATGTGTAAGTATGCCTTATTCTTGAGTATGGACATAGAAAAAAATTTTGCACATTTAAACCGTTATGAACAGAGTGATAATACTATGAATGAAAGTTTTAATATCATTTATCCAAATTATATAAAATAATGATAAAAAAATTACAGTTACAGTCAAAATAAACTGTTCATCAACTAACTTCATGGCGCGTTACAACGAAGCGTGAAACTATTGTTTTAGCTAAAAGTATCTTCATTGTCTATGTTGTGTTGAAAATATCAACAAGTTGCAAGACACTATTAAACATTCTTTATTCCCCTGTTACCATACTTTTAAAATATTAATATCATAAACATGTATATACAAATAACAAAAATAATACTTTAATGCCTACAGAGGTTATTCGGTAGGTTAAATTATACATTAATCGTTACATTGTAATAATCAATTTTACTTAGTTGATAAGTCTTACCATGATTGAGTCGAGATTGTTTCTCATCGTCCGTACATAAATCAGGTTCATCGGATTTCTCTTCGCCGCTGCCGCCGACACCGCCTTCCTCTGTTTCTTCTTTTTCTATAAATTAATAATATATTTAAAACTAGCTGTACCCGCAGCTCACTTACACTGTATAAGGAACTAACGAAACAAAAACTTAAAATATTATTATTAAGATTTACATTTACATTATATTTAAGGGGGGAAGTCCATGTAAAATTGTCAAAAAATGGTTTTTTTTTTTTTTTGAGCTGCTGCCGAGGGGGGCCTAGTCTGGTGTATGGGAGCGAAATTTACCCCCAGACCACGGCGGCGTGATCTATGGTTACGCGGGCGTGGACGAATAAATAATTGGAATAAACAATTTTACTTAGTTTATAAGTCTTACCATGATTGAGTCGAGATTGTTTCTCATCGTCCGTACATAAATCAGGTTCATCGGATTTTTCTTCGCCGCTGCCGCCGACACCGCCTTCCTCTGTTTCTTCTTTTTCTATAAATGAATAGTATATTTAAAATTACAATTAATACAAATGGACAATGACATGGAATTTACTAGATGGTAGAGCCACGCTGAAGCTATTACTGGTTTCAGCATGAATGGGTCGGCTTGCCCGCGGTAGTACCACCATCTCACAGAAAACCGACGTGAGGTATTAGTGCTTCCATTGTTGCGTTTCGTTCAGTCAGTGAACTCCCCTCCCCTCCCTAACCCTACCCACAAACGCAGGCCGGCAACGCACTTGCGACTCCCCTGGTTTTGCAAGTATCTATGGACGGTGGTGATCACTTAACATCAGGTCACCAAACTGTTCGTTTGCCTCCTATGATATAAAAAAAATACATCTAAATAAAAATGCACTCGGTAACAATAATTTCTAGAATACTTCAAATCTCAGGAACTACTGGTGCGATTTCAAAAGTTATTTCAGTGTTAGATAGCTCATTTATCGAGGAAGGCTATATATACCATTACGCTGTGACCAATAGGAGCGGAGCACCAATGAAGAATGTTTCAAAATCGTTTTTTTTTCCTTTTATGAACTTCCGCTGCGTGTTACCGTTAAACCTAAGTAACTATTCCACGACGATGAAGTCGCGGGCAGAAGCTTTTAAAATATACGAGTGTTACGATTCGTCAATATATTTCCACCAGTTATGCAATGCAAATACTAAATTGTATAAAGTATTGGACAATAACGCTGAGTAAAGATTTATTTTCGAAGAGATCAAAAAATCAATTTGTGAGTTCATGAAAGAGCTTATGAACGTTAAAAGACGTAGAGTCAAGTTATCGAGAGAAGCTAGCATGAAACACAATCTGGCTTTTTTTTTCTTATTATTAAAACTGTAAAAATCATTTTTTGTTGCCAGCCGTCTTTTAGTGGATATACATAAAAAGAACTGTTACTTACGGGCATAACTATTGTTTAGATAAAGATATGTGTAAATTGATCCCATGTACAACAATACATAATAAATAAAAACTCTTTATTGCACACACGTTCAAGCCATTAGGAGGAAAAGATTAGGATAATCAACAAGAGGTAATTAAGTCACTTTTAATTAGTAGTAGTGTAAGGTAGAGGTTGATAACAAGGTCAATAAAAATAATGCACTCACCTCTATTTTCGGAATTGTGATAAATATCATTCTTCTTTAGTATAAGCTCGAATTCCTTCGCTGACTTTCCCTCCGCAGATATCGCTTTAATGCCGACCTGGATACAATTCATATAACATAGTTAGAAATAAAAAAAAAACCTAACATAACTTACACCTCTATTAAGTAGTCTGTAAATTTAATTTATTCCGAAATTTTGTGATAGATAACTCTATAAAGGAGAGGGATCACGAATATGACGCTAAAAGAAAAAAAATGGTCAAATTAAACAAACACACCTGTGATTATTTCGATTTTCTTGTGATATATGATTTATATTTCAATTGCATTACGGTTAGACGAATAATAACCCTTTTCCGTAAAACGTTATTATGTATAAAAATGTTTATAATATAATATACTATTTTTAACACCATTATAAAATTAAATCGTAGAGGTCTTTAACCTTATTTAAAAATATACCACAAAATATAAAGTTACTAAAGATCTAGGAAACTAAGATTTTATAAGCATTAAAAGTGTGTTTTCTTGCCGTCGAGAGGTGGAGTAAGCGGTGTGGAGCGCATGCGTAGGGGACAAGAAATAAGTAGCAATATATTTGCTCTGTTTTTTAACGTTTGTCCACAATACATGAGACATATCATTAAATAACGCAGACAAAGTGGCTGGTATCAGCTAGTAAAATATGTATATGTTTAGTTAGTTTACCTTGGCGAGTAGATGTTGTGGTAAGAGCAGCTTGACGCAATCTGGGAGGGCTCGTACCGCGTCTTCTAGAGAGTTCCCTCGTTTCGCGTCGCACATTTTATTACTGTCAGAACTGAGCACCAACATTTTCGCCTCACCGTTTTGAACCGAGCACTAAAATACACACATGAAATCTAATAATATTATAACCAAAATGCTGTAGATACGTCATAAGCGCTTCGACAGCACCTTGTTAAAACTTAGTTAACTAGCTTATATTTGAAGACCGCCTCGTCAATCCACCCGCATATAATCAACATATAACTATTTCTTTTTCACCACCGATATTGAGAATATGCCATCTTACTTCCACATTTTATCTAAATCAGTGTGGCGTAACGATATTACTGTAAGTATGTGTGCGTTACCGTGTCATTTGTATGAACAGAGTGATAATACTATGAATGAAAGTTTTAATATCATTTATCCAAATTATATAAAATAATGATAAAAAAATTACAGTTACAGTCAAAATAAACTGTTCATCAACTAACTTCATGGCGCGTTACAACGAAGCGTGAAACTATTGTTTTAGCTAAAAGTATCTTCATTGTCTATGTTGTGTTGAAAATATCAACAAGTTGCAAGACACTATTTAAAATTCTTTATTCCCCTGTGACCATACTTTTAAAATATTAATAACATAAACATGTATATACAAATAACCAATATAATACTTTAATGCCTACAGAGGTTATCCGGTAGGTTAAATAATTCATTAATCGTTACATTGTAATAATAACGTATCTACAGCTTTTTAGTTATATCATTGAATTAAATCCATAAAATAGTAATATGACCGTAACTTATGACACATGGAATTTAATTTTGATCTATTAAACGTTTTTTTAAATACCTATAGGTTTTAGCGAGTTACCACAATCTCATCTCATGTCAAATCACGATGTGGTTCTAAGACGGCAATATGCCAAACCTAGAAGCGACTAGCTTTTAAGTGCAAACCGTAAAAACGTAAAACACTATCGTTGCTTGGTGACTGATTTTAAACTTGATCGATGAACTGGATACATCGTAGATTAAATACTGATTTAACATCAGGTTTGTAGTGAAAACGATAAAACATAGAACATTAAAAAAAGTAATGTTTACGAACCAAGACGCCGCTTTACCGATATTGCGTATTTATTATTTTGCGTATTTTATTATTTTACCTTCTAGATTGAAGACGAATATACAATTCGATAATTTTGTTTATCTGGTTTTTTAAACACTACATTACAGAGAAATGAGTTTTCATTTAACCAACAGTTTTCAGTAATAACTTTGTACTTTTTTATTTATTATATAAATAAATCGTATGTTAAAAAAAAATGAAATTTGTATTCAGGCAACGCGTCAATCGACGTAGGTTCGAATACTTGCAAGTGAGTCCGATGACATCATGATTTACCCATAGAATAGTGGTATCGCTTGGCTACCCACCACTTTCAAGTTGAAAATCTTTCATCGAGCACCTGTTATTATATTCCGGCAGCTGCAATTGAGTGCCAGTTCCTCTCCAAGTTCAGCGTGTTTTTCATTCATATCGTCATTTAACACCAATGAGGTTGTGATTAAATGCCAAAACCTATAAAGTATAAATAAAATAGTTATCTATTTTATAGTGTAATGATGCATGTCGGAGTACTAACAGCGAGAGGTAGATGGTTCCGCAGCAGCTGCTCCCGCTCCTCCGCAGCGGAGATAGCGAGCCGCGCCGCACACATCTTGCGCTCGCACCGCGCTGCCAGCTTCTGGAATACGCACCGCACCACGCATACGCTCATACCATCTTCTTTACAAAAAATATGACGAATTTTCATACAAACTTCCATCCCCTTTTTAATTTTTTTTAAACCATACGGAGTTGCCTCCTACACTGACAAATGAAACGACATACAAAAACCTTCTTTGTTTTTAAAAATAAGAATTCAGAACTACATCCACTGATCTTTAAAAAGCTTTAAGATCAATTAAGCATTTATTTCCCTCGAACTGACTACGCTATAGGCCTATCAAAGCTATGGCTTCACCGGACTAACCAATTAAACAAAAAAAAAAACATTCACTAAGTTATTATAACAAACAAGAGGGTATATGACAGATCAGACAATTATTATCAAAAAATATTGAGTGTCATCTTGTACATTATATCTTCTTCATTTCTCCTCGGCTGATTTTTTTAAGACAGACCCAGATATCAAAATGGTTGATCATGTTTTAAAATATCTTAGCCATGTCTAGCCGTCTCGACTATATCACATAAGTAAATGCAGGGGTTAAAATTCCTTATAGAGCATCTCTAACGTTTGGTCTCATCTAAATCAATGGTATCAATGGTATCAGTATAGTAGTAATACCCAACAACTTTTTAAACAGTATTTGTCCTCAAATATTACAATGAAGTTTCAAAGACGTCATGAACTCTTTTCAGTGACAGCTTTTCTAGTTTTGATAGATTGTGTTTATTTTAGCATATCGTTAGCGTTTGTGCACTGTAATATGAATGTTCAAGTAACAGTAAGTCGATATGTAGATCAGACTATTTTCACATGTTAATAATTAGTGTGCCCGAATGATTAAATTCATCACTTATTTATCATTATTTTATTCCATTAATTTATAAACGACATAGGTCGCGAATTGCATGTATCAGGCAACAGCCAAAGTCGAGATGTGCCGCGCACCCTTGAGCTAGTTGTCAAAATAAAATCGGCTGAGTGCTTTAAGTGCTCGCCTTAGTAGTCCGGTGAAACTGTTAAGACCTTGCTTGGTCAATAGCGTAGTCAGTTCGAAAAAAAATTTTAAACAGTATTTGTTCAAATATTACAATGAAGTTTCAATGAAAAAGATGTCATGAAGTAACTATTTTCAGTATCATCTTTCCTAGTTTTGATAGATTATGTTTATTTTAGCATATTGTTAGCGTTTGTGCACTGTAATATGAATGTTCAAGTAACAGTAAGTCGATATGTAGATCAGACTATTTTCACATGTTAATAATTAGTGTGCCCGAATGATTAAATTCATCACTTATTTATCATTATTTTATTCCATTAATTTATAAACGAACAAGCAAGTTAGATAATAAAAGGAAACGAGGCAAGATCTTACAACTTAAACGGAAACACATTAAATTAGAAATTACTCTATTTCCACTTATCTTAACCGTAATGAATTTGGAATTAATAATGGAAAGTGGATTTCCACGTAATGGAAAAATTAATAATAGCAACATTTCTTTTGTTACATACCTACTCAGTTTTCACCCATGATAAATGCGACCGTAATCCTAATCAAATATAGTTATAGCGTCTAGAATATTTTATTTTTAACCGACTTCAAAAAAAGGAGGAGGTTATCAATTCGACTGTATTAATTACCTCATAACTTTGGACTGGGTGAACCGATTATGATTATATGTTAACAAGTGTACTGTGTTTTGTGATATTTTATTAAATTGACATCCACTCTAAATATGGACATATGGAGAATATTAATCGTACTCTCTTTTACAAAACCTATAATTATTTTAATGTGCGATAAATATTTGAAGTTAATAGATACATAAGCACAAAGTTTATCGAATGCTAGGTTATTATGCGGCAATTATGTGAATCGTCAGCACCGTGGGCTCTGTATAATAGACGTTATGGTTATATGGCACGCTTAGGATTCTTGCATTGAGGGATCAGCCATTGTATGGTATGGTATGACTTGTGGTATAGCACAGAAAGTCGTGTGGTAGGTATCGGTATCTTACTGTTATGGTATCACATAGTAATAATAACGTTAGAGTAATTTTCTTTAAAATATCATCGCTTCCGTGACATTCGTAACTTTCGTTCATGAAGTTTAACGATATTCGAATTAAGCATCTATTACATTTTCCTTTGATTACATTTTTCTGTAAATACCCGCTTATCGACACTTTACGCATGTGTGCGTTATCATGCCTTTTTGTTTTGTCAAAATATCGTGTAGGTAACGCTACCTACAGCTTTTTAGTTATAATATCATTGCATTAAATCTATAAAATAGTAATATGCCCGTAACATATGACACATGGAATTTAATTTTGACCTATTAAACTTTTTTTAAATACTTTATAGGTTTTAGCATGTGACTACAATCTCATCTCATGTTGAATTACGATGTGGTTCTAAGACGGTAAATATGCTAAATCAAGAAGCGACTAGCTTTTAAGTGCAAATACCGTAAAACACCAACCATTGTTGTTTGGCGACTGATTTTAAATTTGATCTTGAATCTTAGATTAAATACTAATTTAACATCAGGTTTGTAGTGAAAACGATAAAACATTTTTTTTTTTTTTTCTCAAAAACGTATGCCAATCAGAGGCTAATATAGAAATAAAATAGAAATAGATAGGGAGAAAGAAAGTCGCATAGAGCTTTTTCCTTACGTAACGATTTCTAGCAGTCCGATAAATGAACAAAAAAACATTTGCACACCTTTCTAATTCTCATATGCGTATAAAAACCGCGGGCTCAGTAATCGTGCTGCGTCTGTCATTACGGAGACCGATAGTTATTTAGACGATAATGTGTTCCATTTATTACGACCATAGACGAAGCTCCGTTTCGATAAACGGAGGCAGACCTTCTTTTGTCATTTATTTTTGAGGACATGCTAATTTTGGGAAATTATAAGTCCATAATTTTTTTTTACGACCTCCTCTTCAAAGACAAACCGTTGTGCGACGCCATAATTATTCCAGAAAGATACATTAGTTTTTGCAGATTAAATACTGATTTAACATCAGGTTTGTAGTGAAAACGATAAAACATAGAACATTAAAAAAAGTAATGTTTACGAACCAAGACGCCGCTTTACCGATATTGCGTATTTATTATTTTGCGTATTTTATTATTTTACCTTCTAGATTGAAGACGAATATACAATTCGATAATTTTGTTTATCTGGTTTTTTAAACACTACATTACAGCGAAATGAGTTTTTAAGCAACATTTTTCAGTAATAACTTTGTACTCTTTGATTTATTATAAATAAAACGTATGTTTAAAAAAAAATTGAAATTTGTATTCAGGCAACGCGTCAATCGACGTAGGTTCGAATACTTGCAAATGAGTCCGATGACATCATGATGTACCCATTGAATAGTGGTACCACCTGGCTACCCACCACTTTCAAGTTGAAAATCTTTCATCGAGCACCTGTTATTATATTCCGGCAGCTGCAATTGAGTGCCAGTTCCTCTCCAAGTTCAGCGTGTTTTTCATTCATATCGTCATTTAACACCAATGAGGTTGTGATTAAATGCCAAAACCTATAAAGTATAAATAAAATAGTTATCTATTTTATAGTGTAATGATGCATGTCGGAGTACTAACAGCGAGAGGTAGATGGTTCCGCAGCAGCTGCTCCCGCTCCTCCGCAGCGGAGATAGCGAGCCGCGCCGCACACATCTTGCGCTCGCACCGCGCTGCCAGCTTCTGGAATACGCACCGCACCACGCATACGCTCATACCATCTTCTTTACAAAAAATATGACGAATTTTCATACAAACTTCCATCCCCTTTTTAATTTTTTTAAATCCATACGGAGTTGCCTCCTACACTGACAAATGAAACGACATACAAAAACCTTCTTTGTTTTTAAAAATAAGAATTACAGAACTACATCCACTGATCTTTAAAAAGCTTTAAGATCAATTAAACATTTATTTCCCTCGAACTGACTACGCTATTGGCCTATCAAAGCTATGGCTTCACCGGACTAACCAATTAAACAAAAAAAAAACATTCACTAAGTTATTATAAGCGTAGTCTCTCCTGTGCCGCTTCCTGTCATTATATCATACAAATTATGGTGTTTTAAAAATATTTACCGTTTTTTTTTCTTACTAATATATAATATAATAAGTAAACATGATTTGAAGATGATTATTTTGGAAGTGATAACTTATCTAGACGAGTTGAGCGGTATTCTTTTGCCAGGAGATAAATTTACAATTTCGCTTAAGCATGATCGAACGTACTGCGCCTGTACATCTAATTCATTGCCACGATTCATTCAATTCATCTAATATTTTATTTTATTGTTTAGTTTTAGGTTTATATATATATATACAGGGGTTAAAATTCCTTATAGAGCATCTCTAACGTTTGGTCTCATCTAAATCAATGGTATCAATGGTATCAGTATAGTAGTAATACCCAACAACTTTTTAAACAGTATTTGTCCTCAAATATTACAATGAAGTTTCAAAGACGTCATGAACTCTTTTCAGTGACAGCTTTTCTAGTTTTGATAGATTGTGTTTATTTTAGCATATCGTTAGCGTTTGTGCACTGTAATATGAATGTTCAAGTAACAGTAAGTCGATATGTAGATCAGAAGTGACAGCTTTTCTAGTTTTGATAGATTGTGTTTATTTTAGCATATCGTTAGCGTTTGTGCACTGTAATATGAATGTTCAAGTAACAGTAAGTCGATATGTAGATCAGACTATTTTCACATGTTAATAATTAGTGTGCCCGAATGATTAAATTCATCACTTATTTATCATTATTTTATTCCATTAATTTATAAACGAACAAGCAAGTTAGATAATAAAAGGAAACGAGGCAAGATCTTACAACTTAAACGGAAACACATTAAATTAGAAATTACTCTATTTCCACTTATCTTAACCGTAATGAATTTGGAATTAATAATGGAAAATGGAAATCCACGTAATGGAAAAATTAATAATAGCAACATTTCTTTTGTTACATACCTACTCAGTTTTGACTCATGATAAATACGACCGTAATCCTAATCCAATATAGTTTATAGCGTCTAGAATATTTTATTTTATGTTAACAAGTGTAATGTGTTTTGTGATATTTTATTAAATTGACATCCACTCTAAATATGGACATATGGTGAATATTAATCGTACTCAGTTTTACAAAACCTATAACTATTATAATGTGCGACAAATATTTGAAGTTATTAGATATATAAGCACAAAGTTTACCAAATGCTAGGTTACGGCAATTACGTCTGACTGGATCATCAGCACCTTGGGCTCTGTATAATAGACATATGAGTATGGCACGCTTAGGATTCTTGCATTCAGGGATCAGCCAGTGAATGGTATGGTATGACAGGTATGGTAGAGAAAGTCGTGTGGTAGAGATCTGTATCTTACTGATATGGTACCACTATGTACGAGGTGTGTTCAAATATAACGGGAATTTTCGTATTATGAAAAAAATATTTATTCATTCGTCTACATTAATGTTGTCGCCTTCAAAATAGTCCCCAATCTATATTATGCACTTATGCCAGCGCTTCTTCTAATCATTGAAATACTTCTCAGACTCGATTTTTGGGATAGCCTTTAGCTCTTTCAGCGATGAGCTTTTAATGTCATCTATGCTTGTAAAAAGAGGGCCCATTAAGGTTCTCTTTAATTTTGGACATAGAAAAAAATCACACGGAGCCATGTCTGGCGAATATGGAGACTGGGGAATCGTTGCAGTATTGTTTTTGATCAAGAATTCATGAACAAGCAACGAAGTGAAGCAACAAATTTTGCTGTCACGCGTTTCATACCCAAAACATTCGAAAAAATTTCATGGCATGAGCCAATCGATATGCCAACATCATCAGCGACTTCTCTGGCTGTGATTTGGTGATCTGTCATAACCATTACTTTCACTTTTTCCACGTTTTCATCGGTTGTTGATGTGCTGGGACGTCCGGGGCGCTTGTCATCTTCAAAATCTTCACGGCCACCTTGGAAACGCTTATACCACTCATAAACTCTTTTTTTTTACTCATAAGACTCATCATAGGCCTTTGTTAATATTTTCTTACAGTTTATTTCAATTTTTACGCAAAATTTCAACATTCAAAATACTTTTAAAAAACCAAAATCGCCAAGTTCATAAAACACGTCTAACCTTAGTGGCTGCCATAGACGAAGTAAGCAATGAATACAACTGAAAATTTTATCGAACTTCAGGGGCATGTAAAACAACATAATAATTTTTTTTTAAATTAAAAAAAAAAAGATTTGACAATTCTGCTCTCCAAACACGCAAAATTTTAAAATTCCTGTTATTTTCTGAACATACATCGTACATCGTGTTAGTGTTAGTGTAGTGTAGTGTTAGTGTAACTTTCTTTTCATTTTTCGCGTTTCAGAATCAACCACTGTAGTCCAGTAATCGGGAGACTCACAGGGCAATGTGAAAGCGACTATAAGTAATAGATTATTGACCCTTTAGTGGTTGCCATTGCGTTTAGATTTTGTTAGACTTAATTTATGCATAGTGTTGTCACCTTGCAGTGCTGCACTAAAAAAACGAAAAATGTTAAGATACAGTAACGGAAACTGAGCGGTAATCTGTAACTCAAGTTCCTGATGACTGGCATGAGATTACATTAAAAAAACGTATGCCAATCAGAGGCTAATATAGAAATAAAATAGAAATAGATAGGGAGAAAGAAAGTCGCATAGAGCTTTTTCCTTACGTAACGATTTCTACCAGTCCGATAAATGAACAAAAAAACATTTGCACACCTTTCTAATTCTCATATGCGTATAAAAACCGCGGGCTCAGTAATCGTGCTGCGTCTATCATTACGGAGACCGATAGTTATTTAGACTATAATGTGTTCCATTTATTACGACCATAGACGAAGCTCCGTTTCGATAAACGGAGGTAGACCTTCTTTTGTCACTTATTTTTGAGGACATGCTAATTTTGGAAAATTATAAGTCCATAATTTTTTTTTGCAACCTCCTCTACAAAGACAAACCGTTGTGCGACGCCATAATTATTCCAGAAAGATACATTTGTTTTTGCAATGGAATAACTTTTACTTAAAATCCAATTTTTTTAATAAAGGTTACCAAGATTGATTTTTTTCAAACATTTTTTCAGTTTTTATGGCAATTTTTCGATATTTTCAAAATTCTCTTTGTCCCCGCGTGCCCCCACAAAAAGTCTTGCGTGCAGGTTTTTTTTTTATTGTAGCACGGCAAAATGACTGCACTATGCCTAATGGTAAGCACAGTACAATCTGAAAACAATGGCGACCACCGTGTGACACTCTATCCATCGCCGGCCGTCACTGTCATGCCGACCTGCGTAAAGCTGGACATGCACAGGCTGATCGCGAAACGCGACCCGGAGAAGCGAATCACTATGACGGGCTTTTTCGCCATATACATGAATGGGTATATGCCATACGGGTGTATCATAAGACTAAAATGTATTGACACTGGCGAATGATTTTACGGTGCCGAAAGAAGAAGAAATGGTTGAATATAGAGCAGGCCACACTATTTTCATTTCTCAGAATCGGATTTGTATGGAAAAGGCTCGTCTATTTTTGGTTATCAATCCACTCTCTAGATGGCACTGTTATATATATTTTTTGGCAAGTTTAATAACAAAAGATGGTGGATGACAATTAATTTTGACATTTCAAACAGACAACTTTCAACTATTTGTTTTCATTCTCTTTGTTTACGTATTTGTTACGAGAGTGTGCTCCCTTAAATTTTCTTGTCTCCCACAAACAATTTTATCTATGTCCGGTTCTACTTATAAACATTGACTCCTGCATATACATACTTGGATTTAGATATGCCTTACGATGAATATATTCATTACAAATAAAAATGATCAAAAACTTGTATACGATTTACGCAGTACCGCTGTATGCATACATAAATAGCTATAAATGTACATTTATAACCAACAATGTTAGTTCGAAACTCATATTATAGAGGCGCTGATTGGAATGGCTACCCACCACTTTCAAGTTGAAAATCTTTCATCGAGCACCTGTTATTATATTCCGGCAGCTGCAATTGAGTGCCAGTTCCTCTCCAAGTTCAGCGTGTTTTTCATTCATATCGTCATTTAACACCAATGAGGTTGTGATTAAATGCCAAAACCTATAAAGTATAAATAAAATAGTTATCTATTTTATAGTGTAATGATGCATGTCGGAGTACTAACAGCGAGAGGTAGATGGTTCCGCAGCAGCTGCTCCCGCTCCTCCGCAGCGGAGATAGCGAGCCGCGCCGCACACATCTTGCGCTCGCACCGCGCTGCCAGCTTCTGGAATACGCACCGCACCACGCATACGCTCATACCATCTTCTTTACAAAAAATATGACGAATTTTCATACAAACTTCCATCCCCTTTTTAATTTTTTTTAAATCCATACGGAGTTGCCTCCTACACTGACAAATGAAACGACATACAAATGCCTTCTTTGTTTTTAAAAATAAGAATTCAGAACTACATCCACTGATCTTTAAAAAGCTTTAAGATCAATTAAGCATTTATTTCCCTCGAACTGACTACGCTATAGGCCTATCAAAGCTATGGCTTCACCGGACTAACCAATTAAACAAAAAAAAAACATTCACTAAGTTATTATAACAAACAAGAGGGTATATGACAGATCAGACAATTATTATCAAAAAATATTGAGTGTCATCTTGTACATTATATCTTCTTCATTTCTCCTCGGCTGATTTTTTTAAGACAGACCCAGATATCAAAATGGTTGATCATGTTTTAAAATATCTTAGCCATGTCTAGCCGTCTCGACTATATCACATAAGTAAATGCAGGGGTTAAAATTCCTTATAGAGCATCTCTAACGTTTGGTCTCATCTAAATCAATGGTATCAATGGTAGTAAACATGATCGAACGTACTGCGCTTGTACATCTAATTCATACCCACGATTCATTCAATTCATCTAATATTTTATTGTTTAGTTTTAGGTTAATATGTTATTTGTGTATATTGATTTAGTTTTTTATGTGTAAACATTTGTTTTACGTATTATGGGTATAACTGTAACACTATGTAAATAAATAAATAAATATTGATATTTTGTATTGAAATTGTGCATTCCATCATATGTTTATGAACTAATAAACTGTATAAAAAAGCGTATAACTATTATTCGGAGTGCCAATAGATTTAAAAGAGAGGCTAATGATAATAATTTCAATTTACAGATTACGAAATTTAAATAATTCACACTGTAATTAATTTAAAAATTCAAAAGAGAACACAATTCAAATTCTATTGTTCTGAGTTTTAACTTCTATCGGCAGTCCTTATGACTGCCTCAACTTTTTTTAAATTATTTGGTAGCAACTGCGTTCATTGTTCCGTGTGCGTTGTTTATTATTTCAAGTAATAAAAAAGATATTATGTAAATATTATCAATTATCTACGTATACCGATTTCCATGGCAATAAGTTAAAAAATACAAAGATTGACATCCACTCTAAATATGGACATATGGTGAATATTAATCGTACTCAGTTTTACAAAACCTATAACTATTATAATGTGCGACAAATATTTGAAGTTATTAGATATATAAGCACAAAGTTTACCAAATGCTAGGTTACGGCAATTACGTCTGACTGGATCATCAGCACCTTGGGCTCTGTATAATAGACATATGAGTATGGCACGCTTAGGATTCTTGCATTCAGGGATCAGCCAGTGAATGGTATGGTATGACAGGTATGGTAGAGAAAGTCGTGTGGTAGAGATCTGTATCTTACTGATATGGTACCACTATGTACGAGGTGTGTTCAAATATAACGGGAATTTTCGTATTAAGGTGAATTTGCTGTAGCAATAGTTATTGGTGAGTTGAAGGTTGTTATGCATTCCATATTAAAGATAATCAGTTAAACGTTGTTGAAGTTTCTAAATCTATAGACTTTTATAAGAAGGTTGTTGATTTAACCAAAAAGAATATCTCATAGTTAATTAACTCTCAATAGTGAAATGAACGAATAATTTGATTATAAAAATAAAAGAACATAGAATATAATATTGAGAATATGTTCTAATACCCGATACCCACGCTTTGGTTAGTGAAACAGACCACATACGTTTGACTCGTTCTTATTTTTTAATGCAAAACGCTGCCGATTTATGCTTCTTAGTATTTGCATGCATGCTGCGGCCTACTTCAATAGCGTATCTACATTAATGTTGTCGCCTTCAAAATAGTCCCCAATCTATATTATGCACTTATGCCAGCGCTTCTTCTAATCATTGAAATACTTCTCAGACTCGATTTTTGGGATAGCCTTTAGCTCTTTCAGCGATGAGCTTTTAATGTCATCTATGCTTGTAAAAAGAGGGCCCATTAAGGTTCTCTTTAATTTTGGACATAGAAAAAAATCACACGGAGCCATGTCTGGCGAATATGGAGACTGGGGAATCGTTGCAGTATTGTTTTTGATCAAGAATTCATGAACAAGCAACGAAGTGAAGCAACAAATTTTGCTGTCACGCGTTTCATACCCAAAACATTCGAAAAAATTTCATGGCATGAGCCAATCGATATGCCAACATCATCAGCGACTTCTCTGGCTGTGATTTGGTGATCTGTCATAACCATTACTTTCACTTTTTCCACGTTTTCATCGGTTGTTGATGTGCAGACGACGCAGACCGGTTTCGTCAGAACGACGCGTGGATATAGGAAGATTAATGGGCCCTATAAATTATGTTGAAACTATAGCAAATAATTAAATTCTAAATGAGTTTATTTCGTATAATCGTATTCAAAACCATCGTTTAAAATAAACCTTCAAGCGTAACGTGAAGAGGCATTTACGCAGGCCGGATGACAGCGACGACCGACGGAGGAGGGCGTATCTCTCGGTGGGTCACCGTTGTATTTGGATTGTACTCTGCTTACTATTAAGTACAGTGCAGTCACTTTACAATACCACAATAAAAAAAAATGTACCTGATAGTTTTTTTTATCGTTTAGCAACTGTGCCACATGATGCGGATCAGGCTGTTTGCCCACAGAGAGCATCGTCTCCAGCGTGCGCACGCGCATCAGTAAGCGCTGCTCTCCTACAAACAGTTCCCACGAGGCTTGTGCCTCGGCACGTGTCCGCTCCACGCACTCGCGTAACGTTCGCAACCGCCCCTCTAACGACGCTTCTCTTTGGATCGCCTCCTGTAAATATTTTCAGTTTAAATGTTTATCGCTTGTCGAAATATACACAATAAAAATAAAAATTTAATGGTGGTAGAGCCACGTTGAAACTATTACTGGTTTCAGCATGAATGGGTCGGCTCGGCCGGGGTAGTACCACCCTCTCATAGAAAACCGACGTGAAGTAACAGTGCTTGCATTGCTGCGTTTCGTTCGGTCAGTGAGAGCGCCGGAGGCCCACCTCCCGTAACGGAAACTGAGCGGTAATCTGTAACTCAAGTTCCTGATGACTGGCATGAGATTACATTAAAAAAACGTATGCCAATCAGAGGCTAATATAGAAATAAAATAGAAATAGATAGGGAGAAAGAAAGTCGCATAGAGCTTTTTCCTTACGTAACGATTTCTACCAGTCCGATAAATGAACAAAAAAACATTTGCACACCTTTCTAATTCTCATATGCGTATAAAAACCGCGGGCTCAGTAATCGTGCTGCGTCTATCATTACGGAGACCGATAGTTATTTAGACTATAATGTGTTCCATTTATTACGACCATAGACGAAGCTCCGTTTCGATAAACGGAGGTAGACCTTCTTTTGTCACTTATTTTTGAGGACATGCTAATTTTGGAAAATTATAAGTCCATAATTTTTTTTTGCAACCTCCTCTACAAAGACAAACCGTTGTGCGACGCCATAATTATTCCAGAAAGATACATTTGTTTTTGCAATGGAATAACTTTTACTTAAAATCCAATTTGGATTTGGATGGTAAGCACAGTACAATCTGAAAACAATGGCGACCACCGTATGACACTCTATCCATCGCCGGTCGTCACTGTCATGCCGACCTGCGTAAAGCTGGATATGCACAGGCTGATCGCGAAACGCCACCCGGAGAAAGGGAATCACTATGACGGGCTTTTTCGCCATATACATGAACGGGTATATGCCATACGGGTGTATCATAAGACTAAAATGTATTGACACTGGCGAATGATTTTACGATGCCGAAAGAAGAAGAAATGGTTGAATATAGAGCAGGCCACACTATTTTCATTTCTCAGAATCGGATTTGTATGGAAAAGGCTCGTCTATTTTTGGTTATCAATCCACTCTCTAGATGGCACTGTTATATATATTTTTTGGCAAGTTTAATAACAAAAGATGGTGGATGACAATTAATTTTGACATTTCAAACAGACAACTTTCAACTATTTGTTTTCATTCTCTTTGTTTACGTATTTGTTACGTAACGGAACCTATATATCTTTGCGTAGGAAATTAAACGCTCTACAATGTCTGTTATCATTTTTCGATAAACCGACTCGTTCAAAAGTTACACAAAGTGATAGTAATTTTATGTCACAGTTGCACTTTTTAATTCATTTAACTCTAACTCGAACGTTTAAATTCTATATGCCAGTATTAAAGAAGTACACTTTATGTAATTGTGTCTCGCAATACGTAAAACAATCTGCATATACGTAGGTCCGCGTAAATGGAGTATGAAATTAGTAAACATTTTACATAACTACCGGTTGACCAACCGCATACGGAATGAGTCAAATTGTAAAAATTATAATTGAATACTATAGAGGTAAATATAGACGCTTAACAAAAGGGCATGAGAGATCGCGTATATAAATAAAGTAGCCTCTGCCCGCGACTTCGTTCACGTGGAATTGTTACTTTGGGCTAACTCTAACGGAAGCTCTCAAAAGGGAAAAAACATTTTTATTGTTGCTCCGTTCCTATTGGTCGTAGCGTGATGAT